>QAXH01005747.1:16460-31149 GCA_004335635.1 Chloromonas sp. AAM2
TCTACATGCATTCCACATATATCTACATGCATTCCACATATATCTACATGCATTCCACATATATCTACATGCAGCCCACATATATCTACATGCAGCCCACATATATCTACATGCAGCCCACATATAACTACATGCATCCCACATAAATCTACATGCATTCCACATATATCTACATGCAGCCCACATATAACTACATGCATTCCACATATATCTACATGCAGCCCATATCCATCTACATGCATCCCATATCCATCTACATGCATCCCATATCCATCTACATGCATCCCATATCCATCTACATGCAGCCCACATATATCTACATGCATCCCACTTACATCTACATGCAGCCCACATATATCTACATGCAGCCCATATCCATCTACATGCATCCCACGTACATCTACATGCAGCCTACATAAATCTACATGAATTCCACGTACATCTACATGCAGCCTACATATATCTACATGCAGCCCATATCCATCTACATGCATCGCACGTTCGTCTACATGCAGCCGACATATATCTAGCTCGATGAGTACTAGAGGCACCTGGTTGTGGCACTGTGGCGCCGTACTTGTGGTTAAAACCTTGATTGTTGCCTCTATATACAACTACACTAACTGGTGACGTACGCTGTCAATCAATCAATTATAACTACGGAGTAGCTACGAACTCTGGCTAAACGAAGCCAGGTGTGCCAGCTGTCGCAGTGCCACCGCACGCAGGCGGAAAGCACTGCCAGGTGGACCCAGTGGCACGAGTGTGCAACAAAATGAAACTGAAGCAATCCCACCTGAGGTCCAATCCCTTGCCATTTGAGAATACCGATACGTTCTCCGAGTCCACCACCACATCATGGTGCAGCTTGGTGCTGCGGGACACAAGCAATATATACAACACCGACTGAAGTTGAGTGCATTGGGCCTCAGCAGTTTGATCGCAGATGCGCACAAACGCAAGGTGAGGTGCTGAGATCTAGCAGTGTGCAAGGTGATGATAGTGAGGCTCAAATGCTTCTGGGCAGAACGGAAGCCATACTGTGCTGGACTAACACATACCGTGTCTGTCTGCACGCATGAAACAACTGTGCCATCTGCCTACACCCGTCAGCATCCCACCTACTTGATTTCCCAGTCCTCGAAGAGGTTGTCCCCTCCATACTTGGCCCCCAGCCCCAGGTGCCCGTGGATGTTCGCCTCCGGCCCTCTGTCCGCGTGACTGCGGGGAAAGGCAGACACCTGCACGACACACGTATCACAGTGGGTAGGACCTACCTAATGTATTCGTTCCGCGGGAAGGAGATGATTGGACAGTTCTAGCCGTGTTGGTAGGCGTTGGTGACTGCCAGTCTGGGACATGGGCAGTGCTTTGCAGGTGCGATTTGGGTAACAAGGTCACCGAGGTTTACGTAATCCACTGAAGAGTCGTGTCCATTGGGGTTGGAGTTGTTTGACTGCTTGAACGTGTATTTGATGTATTTGTTCAGCGAGTTCAGCTTCTATTCAGTTGACCCACAGTTGCAAACTTGTGTGGAGGCTGCGGGACAACTGTCCCAGTATTGGCAGTGCTCCACCGTGTACCAATGCATGTTATTTGAACATACTTACGTCATGTTGGTTGAAAGTTTGTGACCTTTAATAATGTGGTGCCGTCATGCTCTGGCCTGCCTGCTCCCCTTGTCAAAACACGGATGATCAATGCTTATGTTGGGCTGCACGTTTCGTCCCACAAGAGCATGGGCAGCACCCAGTCCGAGCGCCGACATCTCTCACAAGTCACGCGGAGGTGGTGATAGGGCGCCCAGGGCACTGTGAGACACCAACCTTTGTGTTGAGCACACTGACAAAGTAGCTGCCCTTGATCAGGATGGCGTTGTCTGCATTGACCTGCACACGTGACCAAGGCCATGCACTGTGCACTTGTAGTAAACAGTTTATTTGTATGTCACACTGGGCATGTGCGATCACAATGGTGGCGGTGCAAACATGCAAATATCTGGGGGAAGGCAAGCTGTCAAGTTCGAGCAGGATTCGTACAGGCAGTGAGCCAACCTACCACGGCGACGTCCCGCACCCAGCCGTTGGCCACGCGCTCAAAGAACACCCCATTGTAGCCCATTTCCTTATGGTGGCCTGAGATGCAAGGCACAACAGGGGTTTGACAATACAGCATGAGACGCGTCCTTGTCTACTTTGTGCTAGCAAGATCTACTTGGGCCTTCTCAAAGCTTTGCGGGAAAGCAACTCATGCAGGTTCAAGGTTGAAGGTTACATGCCAATGCTAGAGTTGACTCCAGGAGCCTGCATGGTCGCAACAAAACCCCTTCCTTGCCAGCAGATGCCAGCCCTTGAATCCCATCCCCACATGGCATTTGTTTCGAGAAATTCGAGAAAGATGCTGACAGTCAAGGCCGATTTTGCTCTAACGGACCATGTCCTCAGGCATGGCACTCACAAGCTTCACACGGCGATTCCATCCTAAAAACAAAGATGTTCCTGGACAAGCCTGCCGGACAAGCCTACTCTAGAGAGTGAAGCAGCTTGAGCGTGTCACATCGCCGACTTCTGAGTTCTACCCTCAACGGAGACAGATCTGACATGGAACTGGCAGACTGATTTGTTCTGACATCCGGTATTGTTATCCGTACCATTATATTTGGAGTGTTTGAACATGACGGTGAGCCCCTCCACTCCAACCTCCTGCATGCGCGGCCGGAAGCGCGTGACCACCACATCCCACTGGGGGTCCAGGTTCATGGGCAGGGGGCGGGCCAGGGTGATGGCTGTGCCGTTCATCTGCATGTCGGATGCAGGGGGGGCGGGGTCGGAGAGTGGGAGCGGGGGGAGGTGGGATTGCCTCGGGACCGGGGACAACCATCCATACCTGCGTTGTGTTGGCTCTGATGTGTGAAATGTAACAGGACTGACGCAGCGGTAAAAAGGCGGGCCACCCACAGCAGGTGTCAAGACCAGACTAGTGCAGGGTGTGTATTCAGGGGCGAATTGACCACGGACAATCATCCATTGGCCTTGACGCATCGCATGTGATAGGTCGGATGCAGCTTATTTGGTGCAGCTTCTAGATGCAGCTTTTGATTGTCAAGACGTCATGCACACCAGTTGGACACCAGTGAGCTTGACAGATCGGCCCATCCATCTTTTGAACACCGATGAGCTTGATAGATTGGTCATCCATTACTTAAAATACCATCATTTCACCTGAGCCCCTGACAACAGGTCAGCCCGCCGCACCGCACAGACAGACAGTCAACTTGACAGATTGGTCATCCAACAGTCCAACGGTCAGTTCACCTGTGTCACCCGCTCCGAGCCCTTCCTCCAGTGATTAATTTGTTATGTCAGGGAAGCCGTCAAAGGATACGGGACGGGATGTGTACCCTCGTCATGACAACAACAGGTCAGCTTGCCGCACCGCACATAGCACGCCCCACCTGCAGCACTTGCGAAGGGAAGGCCATGGGCGTGAGCCTGAGCTTGCGCGACACGTCCCTCGAGCCGCCCTGCAGGTAGCTGCGCAGCGCGGGGTGGTTCACGGCCCGGACGGCCACGGCCACCCAGCTGCCCCGCGTGATGCCGGGCGGCAGGGGGCGGGCCAGCAGGAGGGTGCGGTCGCCACGCCGCGCGGGAGCCACTACAGCAGACCTGTGTGGGACAGACGTATTGTGAATGGTTGAACGAGTGAGTGCTGAGAGAGTTGAAGAGAATTTGCGAGGGAACCGCAGGGAGGTTGTGATAGAGAGTGCCTGCATCCATGACATATGGCTAGCAAGTACCTTACACGTCAACGATCTCCTATTGCTGGGAGATGATGGGTGAGTGAGAGAGCGAATGAGTATGTATATGAACGTGTGAGTGGGTGAGAGAGTAACTCGATCCTGTCTGGCCTCTGCAGGAGTTTGTTGCACCCGGTGGCAGTTTGTTGCACCCCCCGGGAACAATACCTGGGGTTGTGTATGGGTTGCTGTTTCCGGAATCCTAGAAAAGGCGCACGTTTGAGTAGATAAGGTACGTCGAGCGCTCACCCTTTGTACGGCGCCAGGAAGTTGGGGTTGCCCCATCCTGCAGAAATGACGCCACCATGCCTGCAGCCAGGCCATGAGCAAGAGGATGAACCATTCCCGCACCAATCCCACTGGATAACCAGGCATAACGACAGACACAGCAAGGCTGCCTTAGGTGCAGGACTCGACCCCAAACAAGTGTGATGGCTGTCATCAACTTGGTCGTGGACCTGAATAGGAAACAGCTCAAGCTGGGACTGTTTTTTTGTCGACCTGCCAGTAGAGGACTTGTGTTGGCTCGGTTACACACGAAGCACTGTTCACCCCATGTGCGGTGCACACACACACATATATATGTTTTACTGACACACGATGGTTGCTGGCGGTAATACAGGCCTATTCACACAAACTGTCCCAGAACTGGCAAACTTCTTTTTATTTGCACAACACGGCTAGCTGTCCTCACCAGCAGTAATCGCTGTTGGAAGTGTTCCAGCTATTCCAGGTGTTGCCGTACATCTGCAGGGGCAAGCGAGGGTAGCAAGACTTTCGCACAAGAGCGCAGAGAGAGGTCACCTTGTCAACTGCTGGTAAGGTCATTGGATGAATTGGTAGGTGCTGACCATGTATGTGCTTGTAGAACAAAGCCAGGCAACACAGTCACTGGGTATAGGATTACAAGGGCGCGGTAAAATTAAGCCAGGGATTACAGACAACGTCCTGCCCCCACTTGCCTCTGTCAAAGATGCAGTTATGAACAGCGTGGTCTTATCCGAGCCTGCTCCCTTGATAACAGTAGAGCTCGTGTTGATGCGTAATGCCTGTGCAAAGAAGGAACGGTCAGGACCAGACCTTCAGCAGTATACACGACAACACGGCTATGGCAGGTCACGCTATAGGTATTGATGCTAGCATGCCAGGCGTTCAGATCCGCCTGTGGTGCATGGTGCGGCTGGTGCCAAGACAGCATGGATGCAGCATGGTCTCATGGGTTGTTTTCCAGCATCGTTTATCGTTTTTCATCGTACACGTTCAATGAATTTTCCATAACAAGTGAAAAAAAGCGGCGAAATTGTATTACAAACGGCAGGGAAAACCGACTTTACAAACGTTAGTACCATGATAGATTACAAGCATTTGCTTAGAACCAGACCTGGCGCCTTAACTACAGCATACCAGACCAGATAGCATACTGCAACCGCTTGCATGGTGCATTTTGTGCAGCATGTGCTCAGCATAGCGTGATGGTACCTGCCCAAGTCCCTACCTTGCTAAGGCGGTACACGCCCGGAGGAATGTACACCGTACCATTGGTCACGGACTGTAGGCAGGAAGCAGGGCAAGACATGTGCGAGTGCGACTATGTGCATGAGTGTGCATGTACTGTTGACTGATCATGAATGATTTCCATACTGAAGATGATTAGCGTCTTATTACCATATGTCATCATAGTGTCGCCCCACTGGTCCTTACCATCACCGTCACCACCACAACACTTTGTACGACGTCACCACCAGTACCAGCACCAGCACCACGGCCTGTTGTACGGCATCACCAATCAACCCCTTCACACACCACAGCACAGGGCACGCACAGTACATCACACCCTGTCGACCTTCACGTTCGATCAGCACCTGAAGCGCAGACAGAAACGCCCCGCTGTCGTCTGTCTTGTTGTCTCCCTTCGCTCCAAAGTCACGCACGTTGGCATAAGTGGGCAGGTCGGGTATCGGCCGCTCGCCAGCTGCATAGCCTGCAAAGGGTCGCAGAACACCGTTATATGCAGTATGCTGCAGAAAGGGAGGGAGAGAGGGAGGGAGGGCGGAGGGGAGCCGGTTAGCGTGGTCAAGGAAGGCCAAGCAGCGCAATTCATCAATGCCCCAGCAAGTTAAGTGTCCCAGCAGTTCTTTCACAGAGATGCGTGAATGGCGGACAGGAGTAAGCAGAGCCATGTGACTGGGCCAAGTACGCTGTCCCAATTGACTGTCTTTCCCAATGCAGGACTGTCTGACACATGACAAGTCACTCCTCACCAGCGCTTGACCAATCCAGGAGTTGGCCGGATGGTTTTGTCAACTCGCCCTGGCACCCCCACAACGGACTGATGTGCGCTCCCGGCTCAGCACCTGTGCATGAGGAGGTGCCGGCACATGAGTGCAGGACACCTGTTGCAATCGCCAACCGCAATTCAAATTCGAATTTTACCAGGGCAAGATGGAGTAGGAAACAGCAAATCCGAGCGAGTATTGTGCACGCGTTTGTGGCTTTGGAGCTGCGAGCCTGTCGCTGCCAACGCCTGGGTTGCTGCCAGATAGAGTAGGACGCTAGCTAGAAAACGCGGCAACGCCATATCATCAGGTTGCGCTGCTGCTTGATGAGCCCAATGTGCTCCGCATGATAGTACTCTGCTAGTCGCCGGTCAACCTGTCCGGTTCTAACCCAACCGTCACTGGCAGTTGACGCATCTGCAACCCATCTGGAACAATGCGTGGGACACAGAAGCTTTATTCTAGTCATCTCTCTGTCTGACTGCTCAAGTGCCCAGCTGCAATCCCTTTTCGACGGTTAGGACGTCTACTCAGCAATTGTAGCCATCTCAGATTTGGCGCACAGAGTGGTCGTGTTCCAGTCAGGGCGTGCTCACGTGAGCTGTAGTGATCCAAGGAACGAGTGGCTCCTAACAAAATTGACCTCCTTGTCCTCTCAATGATGTAAGGTCTGCTGCGGTCCAGGTGAGCGGTCTGTGCTGCGGCCCGCACACAGAGTTCATCCCACAGTGGCACATAGCATTGCAACTGATAAGTGTGCTGTCTTGCATGCATACCACGTACGCATGATGCATGATGCATACCACGTAAGCCCTAATCGCCAGCCCGGATTTCTATACATTACAGCCTTTTTTGAGACGAAAGCATTGATTACTGATATTGTCAGCTCTCTGCTGGCGGTGTTCTGTGTTGTGTGTGCTGACAGGTTCAATTCATTCCACTCTGATGCATGCAGCTGCGGCACAGCTCCAATTCTTTCATCTTCAATTATGCCTAGCTTGCGCATAGCGATCTCATGATGACGCGTTTGCACGAGTGGCATGCCAGTCAGAGCGTGCCAACATGGGGTGCTTAGTCATATGTCATACAACGTGACTCATCAGCCCGTGCGCACGCCCGTGCTGAACATTCAACACGTTTGCGGATTCTGTACGGTGCAGGTCGCCACAACGAATGCTGCAGGTGTTGCCGACTACAGCGCTTTGGCTATTGTGGCAACAACTGCTGGACTTGTTCATATCAATTCTACATCCACCATCGGAGATCATTCTTAATCAGCGCAAGCTCAGGCTATTGAAGCAGGTGACCGACAGAATCGCCGCCTGGCTATGGTAGCTGGGCAGTGCCTACATTTCGCTAGCCCTCCGTTAAATTTGTCAGCATACGTGCACAGCCAGCTTGACCAGCAAACTTGCTGCAACGTGAACAGCCATGCTATGCGTTTGCTGCGCAAGGTGCGAAGGCACAAAGATTCATCGCTTTTACGTAATATTTGCTGAAATCTGAACCTCTCCTGTGGACACGGCATGACCATCGCGGCAGCTCCCCTTGCTGCACTATGTCAGCTGCTAATTCCCTCTGCCTGCGCTGCAGCTGGGAGAGGGCGGCTACGCCTTTGTTTACCTAGTGCAAGAGGTGCCTTCAAGCACACACACCAGTGTGGACAGTGACACACGTTACGCATTGAAAAAGGTGAGGTCCACACCACCCATGCCCGCAAACTGCGTCTAGACAACACCGTTGCGAAGGCAAGGGTAGAGTTTCTTCAGCCAACCCTGACCTTGGCAATGCGAGTACGATAATCTGTACATGTAGCTTGAGCCATCTGCTGTTCGATTTGCCGGACCCAAGATTAAGAAGTGTAAGAAGTCACTCATTCACTCACACACTGGCTGAATGGTGAATGATCTGCTGGTCCACAGGTTTTGGCCAGCAGTCAGGAGCGGTTGGAAGCAGCTCAACGCGAGGCAACCATCCATCAGCAGGCCTGCCATCCCTGCATCCTGCCCCTCCTGGATTGGGCGGTGGTGCCACCTCAACCATCAGAGCCGCACGCATCCCACACAGTCTACCTCCTCAGCCCGGCATACACGGTGCGCAGCCACCATCATTCTATGCTCTGAAGGCCTCTCATATCATACTCAGTCGTACTCAGAAATGGCCTCAAGCTCGACTGCCTTAGCCGCTGCTGCTTGCAAAGCAGTGAGCCCTCTGTCTGTTTGTTGTTAAATTGTCATCAGGCATTAACTTGTCATCAGGCATTCCAAGCATTCCAAGTGCAGACCAAGGGTTGAGAAGATAGGTTCTTACAAACGGGAACGGTCAGCACATCCAGGAGCTTGCGTATGTATGTGCGTATGAGTGGTTGCACACTTGTCTGGGGCCTGGGACTGGCACTCAACGGAGAACGGCCCACAACGCTGTGTCTAACAGGGTCGCATCAGTGGTGTCTGCCACAGCACTAGCCTATCAATGCCCATCCAGCACTAAGCGAACAATGAAGCTGAGAAGCTGAACGAAATGTTGCTTGGTTGTGTTTCTCAGGACGGTACTCTTGCCGATGAACTCGCCAGGCTTGGGTCAGGCCGGGCAAAGGCATGCACCAACGGCACCACACAGCAGCTACAGCAGCAGGAATCGCAATGTGTGCTCAGCACGCAACAGGTGCTTTCAGTGTTCCAGCAGCTTTGCTTAGCTCTGGACTCACTCCACAACACAGGCTACGCCCACCGGGACGTCAAAGTTCACAACATCCTTATCAGGCGACCCAGTTGCCTGTCCGGGAAACAACCGTCTGAAACAGGCCACCATGCTATTTCATTCGCACCGGACAGCCCACCAGCCGCTCCAGCGACACCCGCACCCCATCCATTTGCATCTGTCGCACACGCGTATGGCACACGACACGCAATGGCAGCCCACAATGCGTCAGCAAGCCTCAGTACTGTTGTCAATGGCCCACAAACGCCTAGAGCAGCTGGCGCTGCAACCAGCCCCGTCTTCACACTTCCAACCCACAGCAGCGCACCAATGGCGACCGGTGCACCTATTGATGCTAAGGATGTGCTAGCTGCGGGCATTGCCCGGCGGTCCGGTGGTGGCAGCAGCGGTGACGGGTTGACGGGGAATGGCGGGGATGCATTGGGCGGCGGGAGCGGGGTGCGGTCGCAGCATTACCGGGCAGTGCTCATGGACTTTGGCAGCGCGGGCCCCAGGCGTGTGCATGTGCGCACGAGGGGCGAGGCATTGATCATGCAGGAGGATGCAGAGGTAAGGGGCGCAACTTGGGTGCAACGGTTTGTGTAACGCTTTGCGGTGAGGCTTGAGCAATGCGAAGGGAAGTAGGTGTGGGACGGCTTGGCGAGGCACAGGGCATGCAAGCTTGAACTCAAAAACAAAGGCAGAAAGTCTCGACACAGAAGCAAGCACGAATGCACGAACGCACACGGCTCCTTAATGGTTTGCTCACACCCTTTATTGGCCCGTTTGCATGTCTGTTGTCCCGCACCACCTTGCTCCAATGAACTACCACTGGCCGAAGGGCTCCGGGTTGCTCTGCAACTTGTATGTGTGTTTGCCCGCTTCCTACAGGCCAACTGCACGGCCACCTTCCGTGCCCCCGAGCTGTGGGACTGTCCCTCGCCCTGCACCCTCGACCAGGGGGCGGCGGACGTGTGGGCCGCGGGCTGCACTCTGTACGCCTCCATGTATGGGCAGTCACCGTTCCAAATCAGCCTCAATCAGGTGGGTGGCAAGGCGTCATCATGATGGCACATGCCATTCGCAAAATCGGTCCAAAGCATCGCTTATAGCTCAATCAGGAGGGCGACAGGGCAAGGCTTGTGCGTGCATGATTGACACAACACACAGCGTCGAGAGAGGTTCACCATGTGATGCTTGCACCAGACCTGCTCTGGAGCGAAGTTTGCTGTACAAGTACAAATGTAACCAATTCCTGCTCCTGCACCACCACTCCTGCAAATCTTCAGACGCTTTTGCGGTCAGCCTACCTTGTCTGTGTTGACTTGCGATGTGAGGAGGCGTTTTGATAGCCACTATTTCCTTAAGAGCACCAGATTCATTCTGACATGTCCAGAGGCCCGTGATGTTCACACGTTTGGTGTGTGTGAGCAACCATGGGCGAGTTTGCGCTGCATGTTGGTGATGCGTAATTGTAAGGGTTGAGGAGGCATGATTGGCGAGGCGTGAACCATGTGCACCAGTTTCTCACGAGTTTGTATGGCATGTGGTGTCCTGTGCAGGGTGGCAGCTTGGCGTTGGCAGTGCTCAACACCTCTCTGCCCTGGCCTCGGGACCCCGCCTGCCACTACCCGCAGCCGCTCCACGACCTGGTCACGAGCTGCCTCGCACCCGACCCCGCCCAACGGCCCTCGGCCGGCGCTCTGGCGGCAGCAGCAGGGGAGATGATGGTGGCCCAGCCGCCCCTGCCCGACCCGCCCATGTACGCTAGGAACCCACCCTACACATGGGACTCGTGAGACAGTGGACTGAGGTGGACATGGGCGTGTGTATCGGATAGCAGACTAGCTGAAATTTTCAACAAAAACGCACAGAATATGAAGTTGACGTGCCTAGTGGCAGGGATGCAAGCTTGTACAGGGTTGAACTGCAAGGGGACTTGCAACCCATGATGGGTCTGTTAACCACCAAGGCAAGCTACACCTTAGCTTGGCTGCATTGATTTAGCACAGTCAAGCGCATGTACTTTGATTTTGATCGCTGCATGCGTGATGACCATGCCCTTGCTGGCCAAGTGGCAGGCTGTCTTAATCCCCTTTTTGGCCCCTGTTTACAACAGGCATCCTTGTCTGGTGAAACACGTTGGTGAAGCAGGGTACTGCATGGGACTACTTTTGCTCCAGCCTGCTTCCGTGATGACATCCCATTTTTGGGTGCATTCGCTGGCAAATTCAGCTTCATATGAGGGGAACAAGTGAAGGGGATTGCGACACACCGCGGTAGTAATGGTGTGTCGCCTGCCATGTGCCGTGCCATGCACTGCCATCATTTTACAGTGCTGCTGGTGCTTGTTGTGTTTGCGTATCCAATCGGACAACAAATGAAGACTGACATTTCCTGAGAGATTGATTGGAATCAAGAACAGGTGACTAACTGTACTGACACATGCCCAAGCAGGCCTGCCCAGACACCCTTTCTCCGCCTTGGCCAGGATCGCTGCATGTGATTGTTGACGGGCCTCCTGACGCGCTGAGTCAAGACACGTTTACATTTCCTTGTCAAGTTGCGCAGCAGGTTTCAGCAGCACGTGCGAGCACATGGGTTCATGCAGTCATCAAGTTGGGCTTGTGCTGCACACGGTGGCCAGGGGAAGTTCTCGTGCATTAAGCAACGACCTGGCTGCCTGTCAGGACTGAGGGCCTGACACTGTAACTACCTACGGCTCACCTTGCACCTTGCCTGAAAATCTTCTGGTGCGGGACATCATAACAAACAAACACCATCAGCGAAGTGACAAGCAGAACTAAAGGCGCTTTGGTCATTAGGCAATCATCTGCAAAGGAAAGCTCACAGCCTGACGGCTTACTGGCACGGCAAGTTCCATGCCTCCTACGACACAGGCAAGTCAGCAGCTGTGCAACCAAGTCACCGTCAATTCATAAGAGGCCATCAAGGCAACACCCTGAGACACTCGCATGAACCTCGCACGCAGGACAGCCAGACAAGGCACCTGCACTTGACAAGCACCACCACTTGCAATCAAGCAGCCGCTGATCTTCGGTTGTCTCATGGCCCAAACACGACCCAAGCAGTTAGCAGTGGCAGGCCAAACACAGCTATAGAACGATAGGCACCCTCTTGCACAGCCACTCCACTCCTCTGGATGCACAATGTGGAACCAAGGGCAAAAGAGTTCTTGTTCACAAACACCAGAAACGTGTCGCTTTCATCATCATTTCAATTGAACCTGCTTCGCATCATCCATCCCGTGCAGCAGGCCATGCCGCAAGTCATTATGTCACTTCATACAGCTAATGCTTTGGAGTTACATCACAACTAGAAGTCCAAGTTTGCCAGTTCTGGGACAATTCTTGTGTGACTCTCAGTTCTGGGGCAGTTGATGTGTGACTCCTCGTGTGTTCTTGCCACCCTGCTCAGCCGTGCAGCAGTTGCTCCAGCCACGCCCAGGTCCCTTGCCGCCCTTGCCATCTGCGCCACTTGCCATGACCACGACTGAACAAAACATGACTGAACAAACAGAACCGTCTATAGAACAGCCAACACTGTCGATTTTTTTCCACATCACAACACTGGTTCCAGTGGTGCCACTGCGAATTGTCCCAGAACTGGCAAACATCTTTTATCCCCCACCTGAATACCCGGCACCTCGTCCACTCAAAACCTTGACAGCCAACCATTGAAGCCAACATCGCAGACTTAACAGGACCTCCAGGCCCGTCGGACGCATAGACACGGCTGCTTTATCAATCTTTAGCGGCTGGCACTTAGAAAGCGCCAACAACAGAAACTGGTCGCCTTATCTTGGAGTGCCACTGAGCAGATCAACTGCAGCAGAATAACACCACGTGGCTTGCAACTGCAGCCAGGGCAAACAAACATGTCGTGCATGCCCTCACAATTTGCACATCTCACCTCTCGACACATGCGATGAACACGCATACACTTACGGGACTTGCCAACATGACATGACTTTCGACCGCTCTGCCCATCTCTGCCCAATCGCGTGCAGACGCACACACGAACACCACTGGCTCAACGACAGTGCCAATGGCTTGAAGCAACCTTGCATCCACCACTACAGCATGTGCAAGGATTTACCCGTTACTATGAGCAACTCAGGCGGTGGGATGCACACAGTCCCACACAGAACTGACTTGGCCAGTTGCTGAATGCAGCTTGCCTGCTCTCGAATTCAGTACCAAATATTACCGTAAAGAGAGATAATCCTGTAGATAAACCGGTAATCCAATCCAGTAACAGATGATACCCTTCCAGCAGCAAACCCATACAGCAGCGAGCTGCCAACGAAACGACCACCTCAACCTCGACATAGTGTACTTCATTCTCAACAAGTTCCCTCAAGATCACCTCTTGTTATACATGCTTGCTTCTTCCTCATGAGCAACCAAGGCACTCCATTTGATGTGTGGTTACCAATCACTATCTGACCACAGCATGCCTGACGAAAACTAGTGATGTACACATACTGTTGGTTCCGCGTGGCTAGAGCCACAGACAAGTTTCGTTTAGGACACACAGACGAACAGAAGCCAGAAAATTTGACAAGGCATTGCTGCTAAGGCAGACTTATGGCATCGCCATGTGCTGATGGGGTGCTGACGACGGTGATGATGATGATAATGCTGACAGTCAACCAACCAGTGAGCTTTCTTGGCTTCACGATTGTCAGGCGCGTAATTCCTGGTGAGATTTTGTGCCTAGCTCCAGTAGCGTGGGTTGCACCATGAAAAGCCATGTGATGATGACAGCTTGCTGAATTTTCCGCCATAATGTTCCCTTCACTCGTGCCTGCCCGGCTCGCACACAGCGCACCCTGCTTGAAAGCATAAACACTGTAGTACCAGGCTGCGTCAGTACTAAAGTTCTCCCAGCTGTGCCTCATAACGCCATCGCTCAACCACACTAAAGCCACGATCCTTAATTGGATTGTGGATCCACTCTCCAGTGCTTGTGCCTCCCCACCCTTTTGTCTTCAACCCACAGCTGACAAGCTACCTATTGGTAAACTGAAACTAGCTGTCCTGCTCTTGTGAAAGATGTCCTGCTGACTGACCATGAGGCCAACTGAGTAATAGTGAGCAATTTCTCATCTGCAGCACTGCCTTATAACAAGCACCAGCACACGTTCTATGGTTACCAATCGCGTCGCCATGTGCACAAAGCTGCATAGCACAGTTGCACAGCAGTGACTGAATAGGATCGACTGGATAGCAAGTCGCGTTTCCAAGTCGCGTTGCCATACGCACAACGCTGCATAGCACTGACTGGATGTCGCTGACTGCACACACGCTTGTGCCTGTCATGTAGCCGGCATGTGCAGTTCCGCCGGGATGTGTGGCACGGCCTCATCCCAGGGACCGCTGATCTTCGCCTTGTACTTGGCAATGCTGACCAGGGCCAAGGGGCACACAAATGTGAGCAGAAGGTGGGCGCTTAGATAGGCAGCTGTCAGGCTTAGAGACAAGGATGCCATGCTGCCGGCTGTCACGGCTGCTAGGGTGGCAGCGCTGGTGGCGTGTGCTACTTTGCTGGTTGATCGCACGTATCGCCGCACAAAGGGCGACAGAAGGAAGAGCTCTAGCGCGAAAAGCACTTGTGCAAACTGTGAGGCAGGGGCAGGGGACAGGGGACACGGGGCGTAATAGCCGATGTGAATGCAGGCAAACAAACGCTGTGTGACAACAGGTGACAGGTGTGAATGCAACCACAGTGAGCAAGCTAAGCCCAGTGTCCTGGTGCAAGTAGGGCATGCATGAAGGAGTAATGCTGATTATAACCGTATGCTGTGCGCCGCTGCCTCCACACCTCAGTCTCCCACCCACTGACACGGCAAGTCCCACCCACTGACACGGCAAGTCCCACCCACTGACACGGC
>QAXH01005750.1:1653-22184 GCA_004335635.1 Chloromonas sp. AAM2
TCTTCCATTTTTTTTTTTTTTTTTTTCAAATTCAGACGATTAGTTTCTTGAAATATTAAACAATTCACTATACAAAAAAAAAATTTTGTAAAACTCTATGAAAAATAAACTTTATTGTTTTTGTTAAGACTGTATAATGAAACATGTAAAAAATAAAATCAATCTTCAATTTTTAACAAATAGATAAACTAAAAAATCAAACCTAAAATTCATAAAAATTATTGTACGGTATGAGAGCTCTACCTTTTGAACTCTCATACCGTACAATAAAAATTTAACGGAATAAAAATGTTTAAAAGTTATTTAAAACAAATTATCAAGAAAATATTTGATTTTAGCTGATAATTCTAGAAAATTTATTAATATATTTTAGGATATAAAAAACTTCTTGAATTAGTTAGCAGCAACAGCTTCTTTAGCAGCATACATTACTTCTAATGTAATAATAGGAGCTTTTTCAGCACGTGCATATTTTTCAGTATTACGTTTAACTTTACCACGAACGAAACCAGGTACTCGAGAAAGTTCTTCTGAAGCTTCTTTGTTCCATTGTAATTCATTTTCTGAAGAATATGAACGAGTAATAACTTCTTTATTATCATGACCATTAAAGATTTCTAATAAATGGTCTTCCATACCTAATCCAAACGAATTATATACTAAATCAGAAATTTGATTAGTACCTTCATATCCTAAAAAAGGTCTAAAACCTAAAGGGAAGTTCTGAATATGAACAGGAGCTGAAATAACACCACAAGGAATATCTAAACGTTTACCTACGTGACGTTCCATTTGAGTCCCAAAAATTGCTGCAGGTTCAATTTGTGAGATAATATCACCAATTTGACTATGATCATCTGTAATTAAAACTTGATCACAGAAACCTGATACTTGTTCTCTAAACCAATCAGCATCATGCTTACAATAAGTACCAGCACATACAACATTAATACCCATTTCACGTACTAAAATTTTTGTCATGCTAGCTGCATGCGTAGCATCCCCAAAAACAACTGTTTTCTTGCCCGTTAAATTTTGACAATCAATTGAACGTGAGAACCAAGCAGCTTGAGAAACAAAAGTACTTTGTTGATCAATAAAGTTTTCAAGATCTTTTTTATTTAAGATTCGTAAATCTTTCATTTCTTCAAGAGATTTAGCATCTAATGTAGGTGCTAAATCCTCATAAATTTTATGACAAATAGAAGCAATTTCACGAATAAACGAAGATGTATCTACAATACCCATTGGAGTTATAGAAGTATAAGGCATATTATGTTCTCGTTCTAAGTAACTAGCTGTCATTAAACCTACTTCACGATAAGGTACAATATTAAACCAAGCTTTTGGTAAATTTTTCAGTTGTGTTACAAATCCACCCTCAGGTATAATTTCATTTACAGTAATTCCTAAATCACTTAGTAAACGTTTTAACTCTTTACAATCATGTTGATTATGAAATCCTAAAGTGAACATACCTAAAATGTTAGCTGATGGTTTTTCTGTTTTAGTTTGTGTTATTGATAGATCTTTTTTAGGTGAAGAAGAATCTTTTGATTTTTCTTCCGAGCGTGCTTGCGCACGATCTTTTTCAATATAAAAACGTACAATTTGTTCTAAAGTACGATCTGCAGCCTGTAGCTCATTTACACGGTAATGATTTACATCCGCTAAAAGTACGTCACTACTTGATTCATTAGAAGCACGATTAACAAAATTTTGTAAATCTTCTTGTAAAATACTTGATGTACATGTGGGTGTTAATAAAATTAGATCAGGACTTTCTTCTTTATCTTTACGTTGAATATTTTCAACTACTTTTTCTTGTGAACCACGTGCTAAAACATGTCTATCTACAATACTTGCAGTTACCGGCGTAAAATCACGTTCTCGTTCTAACATAGAACGCATTACATTAAAATAATCATCGCCTAAAGGGGCATGCATAATCGCATGAACATTTTTAAATGAACTGGCTACACGTAAAGTTCCAATATGAGCAGGTCCTGCATACATCCAATAAGCTAATTTCATGAAATAATATCATATTAAATAATCATAATATTGCTTCTTATTCTAATAAAACTAAACAAAATAAGTCTAAATTTTCATCATTAATAAATCTTCAATTTATTAACTTAAAAATGAAAAAATACAAAGGTAATTTTTCCAACTTATATAAATCTTTAAAATCGAAGATTTTAAAGATACAAACAAAAAAATATAAAAATTTAAAATTTTTCGAAAAAGTAGAAAGAAATTCTTTAGAATTTCTTTCTAAGGGGAAATTATAATTTTTACTGCCTCTTAAATTAATTTAGTTTTTACTAGAATAATAGAAGTCTTACTAATACCATGAAAAAAAATCCTACTAAAAAATTTAATTAATTAATTAATTAATTAAAGGATTTGGTTAGAAAATAAAAAATATATTTGGTGATGTCACGAAGTGACAACCTAGCGTATAAGCGCAACATTTTTTATTTTTATTCTTTTGAATACTTCAAACTAATTTTAATTATACCATTATTCATTAATAATTCAAATTAGTTAGCATTTTTTTTTTATGTAGGAAAAAACTTTAATATTTCCTAAAGGTTAAAACCTTTGGTTTTAACCTACAATTTTCTTTTGTAAAACTTAATTAACGAACCCAGTAGGACTCGAACCTACACTAGCGGTTTAGAAGACCGCTGTCCTATCCGTTAGACGATGAGTTCACCAACCCTGAAGTTTTTTAATAAAAAATTTTGATTTATTTTGTGAAGTATTAACTTCAAAATAAAAGTTATAGTCAGAAAAACCTTTAGTTTTTTCCTAAAGGTTAAAACCTTTGGTTTTAACCTATTTGAATTGATCATAAAAATCCAATAGAATTTTTCAAAGTACAAGGCGACTGCTTATGTCATCGAGAACAACGAGTTGAGGTAGATTTTACTAGTAGACCTACACAAAGAAAAGACAAACAATTAAAAACAAAACCATATTTTTATAAAAAACAAAGAATTTACTTTATTAAATGAAATAAAGCCATTGATGATAATTAAAAAATAAAATTAATTTTCTAATTTTAAATATAGTATAAAACGTAATATAAAAAAACATAAAATATATTAAGACTAAATAAAAATCCAATTAATTGACTAATTGCTAAATAATTCAATTAATTTAATGGAATTAAATTTAAAAAGGCTGGCCCTAAAGGGGACCCTTAGAAAAAATTCCAAATAAACGTTCTATTTTAATTTTTTGCCTTCTCAAAAAATTAGACATTAAAAATTATTTAATGAGTAGAATAAAAAAATCAAAAAATATAAAATTTAAAATTAAATTTTAGGTAGCCTTGTACTTCTACTTATCAAAACATAATTTTAACGCAATTCTAAACTTGTTTTGTAAAGACTAAAGTGTGACTATACAAAATCTCGTTTAACGAGATTTTGTATAGTCACAAATTTATTTTTTTATTTAAATTGTACTAAAAAAAGTTTTAATACAATTAATAAGTTTTAAAATTATTAGTCTAACGGACGCATTGAAAGAACAGGTTCGTCAACACGGTCAATACCTTTTTCGAAACCTGCTGCAGCAGCACGAGCACGACCTGCGTGCCATAAGTGACCTACGAAGAAGAAGAAACCTAAACAGAAGTGAGATGTAGCTAACCATGAACGAGGAGATACGTAGTTAACAGCGTTAATCTCAGTAGCAACACCACCTACAGAGTTAATAGAACCTAAAGGAGCATGAGTCATGTATTCAGCAGCACGACGTTCTTGCCATGGTTGAATATCATTTTTTAATTTAACTAAATCTAAACCACTAGGTCCACGTAATGGCTCAACCCATGGGCCTCGGAAATCCCAGAAACGCATAGTTTCACCACCAAAAATAATTTCACCAGTTGGTGAACGCATTAAGTATTTACCTAGACCTGTTGGACCTTGTGCTGATGCTACGTTAGCACCTAAACGTTGGTCACGTACTAGGAAAGTAAATGCTTGAGCTTGAGAAGCTTCTGGACCAGTTGGACCGTAGAATTCACTAGGGTAAGCTGTGTTGTTAAACCAAGCGAAACAACAAGCAGTGAAACCCATTAAAGAAATAGCAGCTAAACTGTAAGAAAGGTAAGCTTCACCAGACCAAACGAAAGCACGACGTGCCCATGGCCAAGGAGTTGTGTAAATGTGCCAGATACCACCTAAAATACATAAAGTACCAATCCAAATGTGACCACCAATAATGTCTTCTAAGTTATCAACACTAACAATCCAACCGTCACCACCGAAAGGAGATTTAACGATGTAACCAAAAATGATTGCTGCGTTAGTAGTAGGGTTTGAAACGATACGAACGTCACCACCACCTGGAGCCCAAGTGTCATAAATACCACCAAAGTATAAAGCTTTTAAAACTAAAAGCCAAGCACCACAACCTAAAATGATTAAGTGGTAACCTAAAATGTTAGTCATTTTGTTTTTATCTTTCCAAACATAACCGAAGAATGGGTAAGATTCTTCTAGAGTTTCAGGTCCAATTAAAGAGTGGTATACACCACCAAAACCTAAAACAGCTGAAGAGATTAAGTGTAAAACACCTGATACGAAGTATGGGAATGTGTCAAGAACTTCACCACCAGGTCCAACACCATAACCTAAAGTTGCGATGTGAGGTAAAAGAATTAAACCTTGTTCGTACATTGGTTTTTCTGGTACGAAGTGTGATACTTCGAATAAGTTCATCGCACCTGCCCAGAAAACAATAAGTCCAGCGTGTGCAACGTGTGCACCTAAAAGTTTACCTGATAGGTTGATTAAACGAGCATTTCCGGCCCACCATGCGAAACCAGTAGTTTCTTGGTCACGACCACCTACAGTTAATGTTCCGTTAAAAAGTGTTTCCACTTGGTACTACCTCCTAATGGAATCCATTTTCTAGAAAGCTAATATTAATTAGCTTTCTTGCTAGAGTTTTTTAAACCTAGAAGTTTGGTACACATTAATTTTGAAAATCTTAAAAAATTACAAAGTCGGATAAGACTTTGTAATAAACGCGAAACCACGCTTAGGAATAAAATATAAAAATTTCATTCCATATTTAAAATCCTTTTAAAGAATTTATACCGTTTTATTTTCTACGTTAATAAAATAAAAAACTATATTAATTCTTTCATTGACAATATTTTTTTCTAAGAACATTGTCAATTTCGTTTAAAACTTAATTTTTAAACGGAATACTTTAATTTTTTAAAATTATAAAGGATCTAATATATAAAGAAGAGCGCTAAAAACATTACTATGAGTATATAATCTCCACGTTTCTACAAAACGTAGAATTAAGTGTTTAATTTTTTATTTAACCATAAAATTAAATTAGAATGTTAAAGATTATAAATGTATAATGTCGAATAAAAAAAAAAAAAAATTTTTTTATTAAATAATTATTTTATTTTTTTTCTTTTATAAAAACCAACATGTAATTGGAGTATATATAAAAAATATACATTTGTATATTTATATATTTTACAATAAAAACAATTTTTTTTTTTTATTCTTAATATATTTAAATTAATAATAACAAATATACAGTAATTATAAAACTAAAATAAAAAAATTTTTTAATAGAATATGAAAAATGGATCCAAAAGATATCAAAATAAATATTAAATATAGTTTAATAATTACTTATTGTTTAATAAAATAGAATATCTCCGTTGTTTATTTTTCCGAGAGATAGAAAAATAAAAAGAACGGAGATATTCTATTTTAAATTAATAAATTTAAATGAAAATAAATCAAAGTAAATAAAACTAATCTTGTAGGAAACGTTGAATAAGTTTTAAACGTTCAAATTCATGTAAATGAGAATGAAGACCTTGTTTGCAAACATGGAAAGCATAATAATCAAAAACTTCACGATTATGTTCATAAATATTAAAAGCTTTAAGGAAAGAGTCATAAATAAAATGTGAATAAATTTCTGAATAAACAGAATTATCCGATAAACTTAAAGAAGGCATTGAAGTTGTTCCAAAAGCTGAATTAGTTTTACCAACCCATCTACGGTTACGAGGATTATAATGTTGATCCGCGTCAGGGAAATCTAATAAGATGTCTCGTGCTTCACGTTCAACAAAGGTGTAACGCCAGTCAATATCACTTAAAAAAGTAGTTTCAGCATTATGTTCAGGAAGTTGACCCGTCCACCACTGATTTGTTAAATAATGACTATGACGTGTAAAAATGCGATTTCGAACAAACCAATTAGAACTTGAAATTTTTTGTAAATTTGACGGACTCATACTACCAATCATTAAAGACGCATTTGAAAAACTAGATAAACGATTTTCAATAATTTCAGATTTAAAAGATTCTTTAACAGGAATATTATACAATCTTTTAACTAATCTTTGTTGTTGGTGTAAATTAATTTTTTCCATTATACCACTACCAAAATTTTGATCGTGGTTTTGGTAATAAGAAAGACTTCGTTTCAAGTTTTCATAACGTCGAGCAGGTAATAAAATACTTGTAATAGGAGGAGAAGGAGGTTCAAGAAGCGAAGAATAATTAGTTAAATTAAATAGAGTAGGAAGCATTAAGTTACTTTTATAAAGGAAACGTTTTTGAATAAAAGATAAAACCAGAGATGAAATTGATTCTGTAATAACAGGCATTAAGGAAGAACGACGCGTTGTACTAACGGAATTACAGTTAGGAACAAATTTAGAATATTGACTTGGAGAATTTTGTTTAGAAGAATCGATGGATGGTATAGACGATAGTGTACGCGTGTTAACACTATCAGGAACAAATCTTTGATTTGTTCCGCTTGATGGTTTAGAGAATAAGAAAAATTCACCTATTTTTCCAGATATAAGAAGAGAAATGTGTTTTTTGAAAAAGTATGGTGAAGCATACAAACTTAAGTATGAAGAATTAGATAAAATACTTTCTAAAGAAAGATCGGGAAGTTGTGTTAAAGCATTATTCATGGATAAATCAAAATTCTTATGATCTTTGACATTAGAAGGATATTCTGTATTAAACCCTTTAATACTAGAATTTAAGTAAGCGGAAGCTTTTGTAGCAACTTGAGATAAAATTTTAGTTGTTTGTGGATAACTAAAAGTAGATTTATTAGTAAATGAATCATAACTAAAAGATGGGGAAGGAGAATTTTGGTTAGACGTAGTAGATAAAATATTATCTTCGTTAGGTGAAAAAACATTGTTAGATCTTTTTTCTGAACTTGTGTGAGAGCGAACAGAAAGATTAGATTTCATAATAGAACTATGATGGAATAAATTTTCAGGAAAGAAATGGAAAAGAGATGACGTTCTTTTTAAATATAATTTAGAAGAAGAAGTAGAAAAAGGATAAGTTTGACTCGCTTTTTGGCATAATCTAGTTAAAATAGTATTAGTATCAATTCCAGTAGAAGTAAGACTAAAATCTAATGAACCTCCACCTTTTCGACCAAGTGAAGCATAAGTGTTAAAACCAGACATAGGAGATAAAAGTTTCATAGGTTCAGTATAAGAAGGACGTGGTACATTTAAAATACCGAATTGAGAAACTTCCCAAGAATGACTTTTAGAAGAGAAACCAAAACTAATAGTTTCGTCTAATCTACCAGGTCTACGTAAAGCTGGATCTAAAACAAAAGGAATATGAGTAGTAGCAAAAACAACGAAACCTCGATTACCTTTAACACTATCAATAATAACTAATAAATCGGTAATCATATCAAGTTTGACAGATAATGAAGAAATGGCAATATCAGCTAATAAAGCAACTTTGGCGCGTACAGAATAAGTAGGACCTGTTTTTTGTGAATCTTGAGAACCTGAGCTTTCCCCTTGTGCAGTATTCATAATTCGACCTGTCCAAGGTAAATCAGAAACTTTTTTATGTGTTTTAAATTTTTTCTCTTCTTTTAAAGTTAAAACACTAAACGGAGATGTAGCAGGAGGAGATAAAAGTTCAGTTGACGGACGAAGTAAGCGTGAAGATAAAATACGTGGAGCTTTTTGTTCTCCATCAGGAGTTTCAGTGTGACGAATTTTAGGAGAAACAGTATTTTGTCTAGTAATTGAAGCTTTACCAATTTGAGAGTTAGTTTGATTTCTTCCTTTAAAGAAATCAAAACAGAAATGGTTAGTAGGAATTGAAAGAGAAAAATCACCTTTATAAGGTTTTTTATAATGAGATATAACGTGTTTGCTTAATTGATATAATACTTGATTTTTTTCATGTATTTCAGAATTTTGTCCACCTTCAGGTGTATCATCGGATAGTAAAAAAGGTCTTCTTTCACCGATAGCATGAATATCTTCGATTAAAAAGAAACAAGGAGTTTGTAATGATAGGGAATCAAATACATCTCTTAACAATTTAATACCTACTGCAACACCTCGATAAACTAAAGCATATCGATGCGCATTATCCGTAATAATTTTTAATTCTGTTTCTCCGGCAATAGCTTGTACTAATAAAGTTTTTTCTAGAGAAGCACCGGCTTCATTTAATAAAGGAGAACTATCATTTTTTCTCTTTCTTTGATTTGCATTTCCAACTATTAAAACATTTTTTGAAATTTGTTTATATAAAATACCAGCAAAAATTTGACAAACTAGAGAACCCATTGGAGAAATAGCTCGTAATTGTTGAGAGGACTCTTTATTTTTTAGTACACTGGCTAAAGCACGTGGTGGATGTAAATCTATAAATAATTCTGTATCTTTGGATTTAATAGCATAACTTAAAAATTGTTGAGAACCCCATTGATGTAAACCACCATCTAAATTTTGTGAACGAAGTTGAAGTGGTACACCTAAAAAAGGTTTAGAAGGCATACCTAAGTTACCTGTTACAGGTTTTAAAGTTGAGTTATGTATACCTGAGAAACTTCCCATAGAAAGAGATTTATTTTTATTTTCCCCTTTTTGACTTAATAAAAATTTAATTGGTGTTATAGATGGAATTTTTGAATAGATTTTTTGTTTTGCCCGTTTCGAAGAAACGGTTAGGTTTTTCTCTGAAAAACCGCGAGAAAAAAGATCATTAATATTGTCTCGTTTAAGGTTGGTAGATTGAGATTTAGTAGATAAAGATTCGGAAATATTTAAAGAAGCGTTTTCTAAAAGTTTCATTTGTTCTTCTTTTAACGAAGTTAATTCAGAAATATTAATATTTGAATCTTCCGCCGTTTGTGTTAAAAAATCCCCCCAAATATCCCAAAAAACAATACCTTTTCTTTGACGAACAAGTAAATCCGTATCTGGTTGATAAAATTGAAGAAGTAAAATTTCATAAAGATGGTATATGCGTCGTTTTATAAATGTACTTGCTAAACCTAAAAACGTCATTTTTGAAGTTAATCCTGAAGCAACTCCACTACTTAAATTATTATCTACGACACCTTTAAAAGTTACTTGATTTAAAGCAGATTCTGTCCAAGGTAAAAATGGATATATATTATAGATTGTACGTGTTAATTTGTTAAAAGGAGATCCCACAATTTGTGTGTCTACTTTTTCTGGTAATGTATTTGTTATATCTGAAGCCCATTCAACTAAAAATAAATAAGCCACCCAATCCACAATTAAAACACCAGGTTTTTCAAAAAATGTATATATTGAACGAAAAGCTCCCTCTAATTTTGTGCGTTGACCTAATAAATTAGATGTATTTTTAGATATTTCTGTAAAACTGCTAAAACCAAATCTAATAAATAATAAACTATATAAAATAGAAACTTTTTTCATTTGATTTAAACGATTAGAAGAAAAAATAGCCGGAGAAAATTCCTTTGGATTTTTCTCCTTTGGAATAAATTCTAAAGAATTTATTCCACGAAATTTTCCTTCAGAATAATTTTTTTCTTGATTAGACGATTTACCTGTTGCTTGTAAATTAAACAATTTATAATAAAGAAAAATAGGTTTTTTAACTAAATTATTTAATAGAGAGTACATACCTGTTATAGAGAAAAAAGATAATAAAATACCCGAATTTTTTAATTTATTAAAATTCGAAGATTTTGAATATCCCTTTGATAAATCTAAACTGTCAACATTAGATCGAATAAACAGGTTATTAGAATCTCTAATAACTTGACTTTGAGTTTCAATAGAAAGACGAGGATTAAAAGAATTTGATTCTATATCTTTTTTCTGTCTATTAACATAAAAAGCATAAATAAACGAGTCATTTTGTTTTTCAAAATCAAAGATGAAAAAATTTCCTTGAAAATTTTTCCACCAGTGCGGTGAATTTTGTAAAACTTTCGAAGAAAATTCTTTATCACTCGCTTTTAAAGTAATTTTTTGATCTCCTTTAAAAAGTTTTCTATTGTTTTTATCATTTAACGTTTTTTCCCCTTGACTTAAGTTTTTATGTTCTATAATATCAAATGTATTTGAACCTGAATCGTTTTTATTACTATCTTTATTTGTTGTTGTGTAAAGTACATTTTGGTGGGTTAAATTATATCCAAAATTAGATTTATCGATAGGACGATTATATGATTTAATAGGACTATTATATAGATAAGAAGGAATTAAACGTTCTAAAAGAGCGTAAACTTTATTAACGCCTATAAAAGAAAATTTTAAAAGACCACGTATTTGAGAAATACTTAAAAGTGTAATTATACTACAAAAATGGAAAAGTATTGTATTGATTTGTAAACTAGATAAATGCCCTT
Organism: Chloromonas sp. AAM2; assembly: GCA_004335635.1. NCBI lineage: Eukaryota > Viridiplantae > Chlorophyta > Chlorophyceae > Chlamydomonadales > Chlamydomonadaceae > Chloromonas > Chloromonas sp. AAM2. The sequence goes on from QAXH01005750.1 coordinate 12,364, forward strand.
CCATACCTGTATTTTCTGGAGTTGATTTAAATGATGGACTTGCCCAACCTTTTTTGATTTGACTATTAAATATATTATCTTGTCTAAGAGTACCATATACTTGTTCACGACCAAGCATACTCAGATGTTGTGAAGGTGATACTGACATTAAATTCTTTTCCGTATTAAGAGGTGTTGAAAGAAAAGAATTCATACCATTAAAAGGTGTGTTATTTCCATAAGTCCACCAATAATTTGTTTTACCACTAATAAAAGGTTGTACTTTAGAAGTTCGTTTGTAGGAATTAATTAAACGATTTTTGTGTATGTTAAATTGACGTTTAGAAGGGGATTTAGTTTTCTTATTTATATAAGAATTAAATTTTTTAGCCCATTTCGAAGAAACAGTTAGGTTTTTCGGAGAAAAACCGCTATAAAATTTTTCCCCTACGAATGAAGGACATAATCTATAGATTTTGTCCTTAGAAAATAATTTTTGGTTATTTCCTACTAGATTTTGAAATTTTTCTTCTTGAAGTTTTATTTTTTTAACGCTTTTTAAAATTAAAGTATTCCATAATGGAATATTACTTTCTGAAGAAATATATGGCGTTTCATTTAATAATAATTGAAGTTTTGTTTTAATATCATTTAAAAGTTTTTTGGTTTTATTTTCTTTTATTTGTTGACGATATTTTTCTGTTGTCCAAATTTGTTTTCGTTTATTATAAATATTTCCATTAACTGTCTCCGCACCTGGTATAAAACCAGTGGGACCTAATCCAGCTAAATTAGTAGTACCTTTTGAAAAAGCCCAGTATAAACGTAAACGTGACATAGCATTATATCTTAAAGTAGGACGCTTTAAAAAATTAATACCATTTTTCTTTAAACCTTTTGGGCCAAAATTCATGGAAATACGTGAAGGTCGTGCTTTTGCATTTCCATTTAATGTTAAATTTTCTCGTATTTGAGATACAAATTGTTGTATACGTTGTGAGGAAATTTCATTATATTCGGCTAAATAATTAGCCGTCTTATAATAAGATTCAATATCATTTTTTGAAAGTGAATGTAATGGAGTACTTAAATTTTTTGAAGTGGCTATGTCACTTGGTGACCCCTGAGCACGCAAGCGAGAATTAAAAGAAGAGTTTTCTTCAAAAATTTTACCACTATCAAAAGTAACGTTTACTAAATTTTTATTTTGACCTAAAAAAGAAACAATAAAATTTCTAACATTATTTAATAAATGACTTTGAGTCGGAACAAAATCTAAAGATTTTGTTACCCCTACATCTTTTGTTTCTAGTCTCGGAAAAAAATCTTTGATTTTTTTCCTCGAAGACTTTTGTTTTCCTTCGGAAAACAAAAGTTGTCCATTTTTTTGAACCATAGAAGAATTAATATTTGTAGTATATTGTGGTGTTTCTTTAATGTCATTTAACGACATTTTGATTTTATTTAAATAAGGTTTTAAATTCGAACGTAACCAATAAGATTTCCAAAAAGCTGTTTTAAACTCTCCCATTAATGAAGAAGAAATATTAATATTTGAATGACCTGTTGTATAAGGGAACAATGTATTATGAGAACGTTTTGGTAGAGTAGAATTTAAATGTTTAAAAGTTATTTTATTATAAGGGTATAAATCTTTATGAATTTTATTAATATTTCGTCTATTTTTTACAAATTGAGAATAAAATCTATAACGTAACCAAATAGGTCGTGGATAAAAACGCATACGTTTTTTTCTTCTTCTTGTTTCTTTTTTCATTTTAGTTATACGGCGTTTCTTTTGAATACTTTTACGTTTTCGTATAACTTCTTCATTTATAGAAGAAAATTCTTTTGAATTTAGCGGGGAAAAAATATTCTCCGAATATTTTTTCGCCCTTAGGAAAAAATCCGAAGGATTTTTTCCGGGGGAATTTCCTTCAGAAATTCCCTTTAACTCTCCTTCGAGATGGGAAATATTCAATGTATTTGATTTTAATTTATTTTTGTTATTTATTTTCATAAATAATCTATTATTTATTAATAAACGAGGCGTAAGAGAAAATTCTTTACCTTCATGTTTTGAAGATACACCTAGTTCTAGATTATGGCGGGCAAAAAAACTGTTGGTTTTTTCCGGCAGGTTTTTTGGGCTCTCTCTTAATCCTTGTTTTATTTTTTGTAAATGTAATTGAGTTGATAAAAATCTTAATTGATTCTTTTCTTTAAGCGATTTTATTAAATTTTCTTCCGTCTTATTAGTATTTTCTGTTTGTTTAACGTCCGATAACTTTAAAGAAGAAATTTGTTGTAAGTAGGCTTTAGAATTTAAATTAAAATATATTTTTTGTTTAAGACGATTTGATGAAGTTGGGATATTATTTTTAACTCCATATACTTTATTTCTCGAAGATTTTTTTATCGAAAAATAAGCACGTAATAATTTAGCTGTTTTATTGTTTTGACGAATTTTACGATTTGTTACGGGAGATTCACTTATCAGTGTAAAATTTTCGTTAGGACTATCTAAAGAAAAGTTATCCAGCTTTGGCGGAATAAATAGCGGGGAAAAAATATTCTCCGAATATTTTTTCGCCCTTAGGAAAAAATCCGAAGGATTTTTTCCGGGGAAATTTCCTTCGGAAATTTTCTTCCCTTTAGAATTTTCTCCGCTATGTTTTTGAAGGAAATTTTCTTTTAATTCAGAATTTAAAACATAAGGATTTTTTACATGAAGAATTTTTGAATTTTGTTTAGTACTATCGTGAAGAACGTTTTTATTTGAAAATTCTTGAAGATAATTTTTACCTTCGGGTGAAAATTTTTCTTTTTTCGAAGAAAATTCACAATCTAATGATAAAATATCCGTTTTTAATGAAGAAGCAGGCTTTTTAATTGAACAGTCTTGTGAAATTGGTTTAATATAAGTTGAAATTTTATTTAAAATAAGAAAATCTTTAAGTGCGTAACGAGTATATTTATTTAAATAAGTTTTAAATTGATAGAATTGATTCGTAAAACTTTTTTGTTTATTTTTTTCATTTACCGGGAATAAATTTTCTTCCGAATTTTTTATGGTGTTAGTTGTTTTTTGTTTATCACTATCCTGAACAATGTTACCTGTTTTTATAAAATCGTTATGGGCAGAATTAATTTTTAAATTTAATTTTTCTAAAGGTCTTTTCTCTTTTAGAACTGGAGATACATTTTGTAACATTAAAGGATAATTTTTCTTAAAATCTACGGGAGAGAATTTCATTTGAAAATTTTGAGTATAAAATCTCCCTTCGGGAGATAAATTTTCTAATTCGCTATTTTTAGTTAAAGAATTTTTTACCATTTTATTTTTTGAGCACAATAAAGGATATGACGATTTATTAGACATTAAAATAGGGTGTTTAAATTTTATGATACGAATTGTGTCCGGCATTTGAGACTTAGATAAACCGTCTTCAGATATTTTATTTTTGGTTTTTTGATTATTACTTTTTAAATTATTATCTAAGTATAAATCTGAAGAACTTATTTGACTCCATTCTGGAGAAAGACTTGAATTATTTAATGTTTCTTTTAAAGTAGAAAGAACAACCTTATATAATTTTTCTTTTGATATTTTATTATAAATTTTATTATTTGAATTAGAGTCTACTTTATAAGGAAAATTGATCGAATTTTCCTTTTTAGGATTTTTTTCTTCTGAGCGCGAAGTTGTAAAGTTTTCTTCAATATTTTTCCCCCCATGAACTTTTTTATTATCTAAATAACCTAATTTTTGAAATATTATAGTTGAGCGAAGTCCTGACGATTCAGTTTTGTTTAAGTCATCTTTTTCCCCAAAAGATAAATCTGTTTTAGAGTTAAATTTTTTATTGTTTGGATCTGTTAAAGGATTTACCCCTTTTTGAGACGGATGTTTTATTGACTCTTTAGAAAAATAAGAAAAAAGTTTATCTACTAATTCCGGTTTTATATTTACCTTTAAATCACTTTTAGGAGAGAAATCTTGTAGAATTGGTTTATAAACCATATACTTATCCAATAATGTACTAGCACGTAAAAAAGAAGTAACAGGATTATTAATATTTAACTTAATTGTGTTATTAGGTAATCCTACTTGAAAATCCTCTTTTTTAAATTTTAAGTTTGTAAAAAACGTTTTTTCATTGAAGATGTTTTCTTTGAAAACATCTTTCATTCCGTTAGAAAATTTTCTCAATTTTCTAACACTATGAACTATGTCTGTTTTATCACTATTATTACTTTCTTCTAGAACGTTTGATAATGGTACATTTAAATGAATTTTTAAAGGTTCGTTGAAAAATCTATCAAACGATTCATTAGATAGCAATACCCTATTAAAAAAAGAAGTTGGATAAAACGCATAAGACTTTTTCTCAATTCCATTTTCTAAATTTATTTTATTAAGATTATTAGTTAATACATCTATTAAATAATAATTTTGTGGAGGAATATAATCTTTCGATTTTATTCCTGAACGAGTTAACCCATCAATTTGTGTTTGTTGATTTCCTTCTTCTAAAAATTTTAGATCATTTTCTAAACACTCTAAATATAACACGCAGAATTTAAGACTATTTATTGATGGGTATTTTTTTGAATTTTCTTCTAAATTTGAAGTTGAGGTTAACCCTGTAGGAAATAATCTTTGGTTTTTTACTAAGGACAAAATCTCTCTATTCTGTCCTTCAATATTTAAATTATTTTTATTTTCATTTAAAATTTTACTTGAAATTTTATCCCCACCTCTATTTGGAATACTACTTTTACTTTTTTTAATTAAAGGATTTAATCCATCTGGAGCAAAATCATTGGTATCCCTTTTTTGCACAGAATTATTAATTGAATTTGATTTTAAAAATAATTTACTATCCGACTTTTTGAAACTTTCGGATAAATAGAAATCTGATTCTTTTGTATCTTGTTTGTTTAATGACATACTTGCTGATGAAACAAAACCAACAAAAGGTAAAAGCCAATAACAAATAAAAGATTTTCTATAAGGAAAAAATTCCCCTATATTAAGACGGAAAAAACTCGAAGAGTTTTTTCCTAAGGGTGAAAAAACCTTCGGTTTTTTCCCCGCCTCACCTGAATTTATACCTTTTCCTGGTTTAACATAAGTTTTATGAGTAAAGCCAAAAGATTTATCGAATATATCTTGTCCAATACCTGTTTGCGTTTGTGAGCTTAAGCGTTGTGCAACGCCCGCTTCTTTTTTTTGTTTTTTAGATTCTTTTAAAAATCTTGTAAAATTAGTAATACCAACCTGTTTAATGTTACTTCTTTCAGCCTTGTTAAACTTTTTGTTAGAAGTTTTATTTAGATAAGATGAGTCTGAATTTGTTACTTTACTTTGTAATTTACCAGATCTTAATAAATTTTTTTTCTTTCCTTCAATTTCTCCATTTGAATTAATTAAAAAATTTAAATGTCTACGACAAAGAATATAATAATAATAAGATGAATTTTTAATTTTTTTACTTTCTAAAGGATATTTTTCTCCTCTAATCGATAAACTTTGTTTGTTTAACTTTTTATCTCCATATAAACTTATGGATTTCTTTTTTGACCAATCTATCGAAAACCCAATATTATTTTTCATTTTACTTTTTAATTTAAAAATAGTTATAATTTTTTTTTTTTTTAGCTTTAGCTAATTACACCTATAACACTTTCATAATTTTGGAATTGTTTTTTTTTTTTTTTCAAAGTTCAGTTATAAAATTTTACAAGTTAATCTAGATATATTATAGATTCTTTTACTGTTTTTTATTTACATGCAAAAATTCAATGTTTAGTCTTATACAAAACATCATAATTAAAAGAATTCTAAAAATTCTTTTCATTTCTATATACAGATTTTTTTATAAGAAGAAAAAAACATTCCAATTCAGAGTATATATTAACAATATATTTGAATTTTAAATAAAATAATAATCTTTCATTATCGAAAAAACAAAAATTAATTTTTTACTTGAGGCACTCTATCGTAAGCTATTTTTATTAAACATTTTAAATAAAAACATATTTCTAATAAAGATTTAAAAATATAAATGTATAAATTTATACTTATACTTCAACTATTTAAAGTTTAATATTTAACTATAAATAAGTTTAACTTTGGTTTGATTTAGATTTATTTTAATAAATATCCATTATTATATTGATAATATATACTATGAAAGATTTACTACTATAAAAATTAGCGCATATCAGTTTTGTGTATAAAAACTGAGATATTAAATTAAATTAAATTTGTAAAATTTATTAACTTAGAAAATTTTGTGTCGAAAAAAAAAAAAATCTTAGGTTTTCTCCTAAGTACCAAAAACCGCCATAGATTTAAGATTAATCTTTTTAGATTAAAAAGATTCTTTTTATAAAAACTAAATATTTACCACAAATAAATTCTCTAAGTAAAAAATTAAAAAAATTTTTATGAATTTTGTAATAATAAAAGACTATCTGTAAGTTAATTAATGTTTATAAAAAAATTAAACTATAAAAAATTTAATTCCCTTCAAATAAAAAAAATTTTTTTTTTTTTTACTTTCGTTTCCTATTTTACCAAATGTCTTAAATCTTTTATTTACAAAATTTCTTTTCCTTGTATTATATTAACGTTTTTTTTTTTTTTATGCAAATAAATTTTTATTCTATAACTTTTCCTTTATTATTATTTTTAATATACTAACAATTCGCTCTAAAAAATTTTAGAGATATTTTTTTTTTAGTCTATAAAAAATAGGAAAACTGTTTAAAACAAAATAACTTAAAAAAATCTGTTTTCTTTAAAAATAGAAGTGAAGGGTTAGCTTTGACTTTATTTAAAGTCAAAGCTAACCCTTCAAATAAGTTTTTTAAATAAAAAAAACTTATCGCATTTTAATGTTTAATTAAGCTTGAAGCGTTTCTGCTTTTGCTAAAGCATCATTTAAGTTACCTACTAAGTAGAAAGCACCTTCTGGTAAACTATCTAATTCACCACTAAGAATACGTGAGAAATCTTCAATAGATTCAGAAAGAGTTACGTATTTACCTGGAGCATTTGTAAATACTTCAGCTACGAAGAATGGTTGACTTAAGAAACGTTCGATACGACGAGCACGGCCTACAACTAAACGGTCTTCTTCACTAAGTTCATCAAGACCTAGAATAGCGATGATATCCTGTAGTTCTTTGTAGCGTTGTAACGTACCTTTTACGTTACTTGCTGTTGAATAGTGTTTTTCACCAACAATCCATGGTTGTAACATTGTTGATGTAGAATCTAGAGGGTCTACTGCTGGGTAGATACCTTTAGAAGCTAAACTACGTGAAAGTACAGTACAAGCGTCTAAGTGAGTGAAAGTTGTAGCACTTGCTGGGTCTGTTAAGTCATCAGCTGGTACATAAACAGCTTGAATACTTGTAATACTACCGTCTTTTGTACTAGTAATACGTTCTTGTAATGTACCCATTTCTGTAGCAAGAGTTGGTTGGTAACCTACAGCTGATGGCATACGACCTAATAAGGCTGATACTTCAGCACCGGCTTGTACGAAACGGAAAATGTTATCAATGAAGAATAATACGTCTTGTTTGTTTACATCACGGAAGTATTCTGCCATTGTTAAAGCAGTTAAACCTACACGCATACGAGCACCAGGTGGTTCATTCATTTGACCGTATACTAAGGCTACTTTAGATTCAGGTAAGTTTTTTTCTTGAATAACACCTGATTCTTTCATTTCACCATAAAGGTCATTACCTTCACGTGTTCTTTCACCTACACCAGCGAAAACAGATACACCACCATGGGCTTTAGCAATATTGTTAATAAGCTCCATAATAATTACAGTTTTACCTACACCTGCACCACCGAATAAACCAATTTTACCACCACGACGGTAAGGTGCTAAAAGGTCTACTACTTTAATACCTGTTTCAAAAATAGATAAACGAGTATCTAAATCTACGAAAGTAGGTGAAGGGTGGTGAATAGGGTTTGATTGGTTAGCATTACAAGGACCTAAGTTATCTACTGGTTCACCTAATACGTTGAAAATACGACCTAATGTATCTGGACCTACAGGTACAGATAATGGTCTTTGTGTATCAAGTACTTCCATACCACGCATTAAACCTTCAGTAGGTAACATAGCTACAGCACGGACAGCGTTATCACCTAATAATTGTTGAACTTCAACAGTTACAGCTACATCTTTTCCAGCAGCATTTTTACTTTTAATGTTTAAAGCATTGTAAATATTAGGTACTTGACCTTTAGCGAATACAATATCAACTACTGGTCCGATTACTTGAACGATACGTCCAATATTTGCTGTTTCATTTGTCATAAATGTGTAATATTTTGAATTTTTTTATGTTTTTATACTTATTTTGAATTTATGGTTTCTTTTTGACTTTAATAATAAAGTCAGATCTAACGCTTATTAATTTTAATATATAATAATTTTAAAAAATTTTCAAGTCAAAAAATTTTTTTATTTTCCTAATATATATTTATATATATCTATATATTTCTTTTTTTTCTTTTTAATATATATATATTTTTTTTTTACCTATTGGTTGTTCTAGATAAACCAACCTTTTATAAAATTTCCTAAGGAAATTTTATCCTTTAATTTTATTCTTTTAGTTTTATTCTTTACTTATTCAAATTTAAGATTTTTTATGAAAAAATCTTACCTATTAAACCTTTGCGAGTAAAATTTTTACAAAAAAATTAGCCATTTAACTATAACAGATTTTACTAATTATAAATCTTTCCTTTAAAACCTTACCAATAAAATTTTTCGAAAGAAAAATTTTTCATAAGCAAAATTGGGATCTAAAATTAAAAAAATTTACCCATCGATTTTTTTGCCAATAACACAATTCTTTCTCAGATACACTGTACCATCTCAAGACTAGATCTCAATACTTGATCTCAATACTTGATCTCGATGACGGTTTTTGGTTTAAGCTACCTTGTCTAAAGGCTAAGGAAGTGTAATACTAGTCTTTTTTAGATTTCCTTAATAGGGAAAGGGAAATAGCTCAAAGCATGCGTGTTGTTTCGTCTGTCCTTAGCTATCCTTTATTACTCCCAGGCAAGTTCCTTTAAACTTGCCTTTAAGGTACTTTAAAAAAATTTCCAAGGGAAATTTTTTCCAAGGGAAATTTTTTCCTTTTAGTTTCATTAGTTTTTTCTTCGTATTGACGTGTTCTTACGACCACGTCTTATATTTCAGTACTCTATAAAAAAATAATAGGTTTAAAAGCTCTCTCTACTATCAAAAATAAAAAAATTATTAATAGTAAATTAGTTATGTTATTAAAAAGGTTTTTTGAAATCGTGTTAAATTTAAGATTTAAAAGTATTTTAAGGTATAAAGTCTTCTTTAGAATTATTTAGAAATTTTTAGAATTATAAAGTGAAGTTGATTGTTTTGTTAAGTTAAAATCCTATTTATAGATATAACTATGTGGAGCTCATACAAACTCCACATAGTTATAGGTTAAATACAAAGAAAAGAAGTAAAGATAAGAAAATTAACGAGAGGAAAAAAATTCTCAATGAGAATTTTTTTCCTTACTAACGTTTAGATTTTTTATCCATTTTAATGTGTCCACGATACGTACGTGTTAAGGAAAACTCCCCTAGCTTGTGACCAACCATTTGGTCTGTAATAAATACCGGAATATGTTCTCGACCATTATATACTCCAATGGTGTGACCGATCATAGGCGGTATAATAACTGATGAACGTGACCAAGTTTTCATAACAATTTTTTTACCCATACTATTTAATTTTTCTACTTTTTTTAATAAATGTCCA
>QAXH01005750.1:22233-34925 GCA_004335635.1 Chloromonas sp. AAM2
ACCAAGTTTTCATAACAATTTTTTTACCCATACTATTTAATTTTTCTACTTTTTTTAATAAATGTCCAGCAACAAAGGGACCTTTTGTAATTGAACGAGGCATAATTATAATAATTTTAATAGATAGTAAGGTTTCGACATCATATTTATAAGAATTCGAAAAACTCTTTAATATTTTCAATATTAAATACAAAATAAAAAAGAGTAAAAACAGTCGAAATCTCTAATACTATCCTTTACAAAATTTTTTATGTGGCAAACACATAAATGAAGCTGCGAGCTTTGGCCCGAGTGTTAGGAAAATATAATCTATAATTTTGTTTTATAACCTAAAATTCGTATTATGAATAAATACGCAATCTTAAATTTAAAATATATAGATATAAAACTTTAAAACTTGAAGAAAATATAAAATTTCTTCTCTTTGATAAAATATTAAGACACTGTTATGATTTTTTTTTATATATTTTTTTTTTTATTTACGTTTGCGAATAATAAAAACGTTACTGAATTTTTTAGGTTTACGTGTTAATTTACCTAAAGCAGGACGACCCCAAGGAGTTAAAGGACGACTATGACCTACAGGGGCTTTACCTTCACCACCACCATGTGGGTGATCAACCGGGTTCATAGCTGAACCACGTACAGTAGGTCTAATACCTAACCAACGTGAACGACCAGCTTTACCAATAGTTAAGTTATAAGCTTCTACATTACCGACTTGTCCAAGAGTAGCCCAACTATTTTTAGAAATAAGACGAATTTCCTTTGAAGGTAAACGTACTGTAACAAAATCACCTTCTTTAGCTAAAATTTCAACTAAAGAACCAGCAGCTCTTGCTAATTGACCTCCTGCACCAGGTTGAAATTCAACATTATGAATTTCCGCCCCTAAAGGAATATTACGTAAAGGTAGAGAATTGCCAACTAGAATAGGTGCATTTAAATCAGAGATAATAATATCACCTGTATTTAAACCACGTGGATGTAAGATGTAACTTTTTACTCCATCTTCATAATGTAAAAGAGCAATTCTTGCATTTCTATTTGGATCATATTCAACAGATAAAACTTTGGCAGGCACTCCAATTTTATCACGTCTAAAATCAATTTCACGATATAAACGTTTATGACCACCACCACGATGACGACATGTAATAATACCACGGTTATTACGTCCGTTTGATCTTTGTTTGAAAGATGTTAGAGATTTTTCTGGTTTTGTACGAGTTAATTCACTAAAATCAGAAACGGATCGATTACGCGTACCAGGAGTACACGGATTTAATAAATGAATTCCCATAATTAAAGTTTTTATAACAATTTTTTTACTATTCTTTTTTTTTTATTAAAGGTATTATTAAAATACGACGTTTCGTCCAAAACATTGTAAAATACACTTTAATTAAAAGAATGATTAGATCTTTTAACAAAGGAAGCAATTTCAACATTTATAGAAGAAAATTTTAAATCTTCAAGATTTAAAACATCCCAAAGAAAAAATTCCGAATAAAAGAGAATAAAAAAATTTTCGATTTATTAATAATAAAAATCTCATACACAATCTATAAAAAATTTTAACTAAGTGTGTTTTTCTTCCTTTTTAATTTAAATATATTTTAAAAAAAAGGATCCCAGAAATTTTAATTTAATAATAAAAAAAAAAAATAAAATAAAATCCAACTTTTATATTTATTTAGGGGGAAATAAACTAATATTTGATTTGTTTCTGAGCATGCGTACGAGCAAAATATATGTTGAAATCCATCCAATTACTCCGATTTACATATTGTTAAATAATATAACGGAGATTCTAACAGTACTTTTTTTATGGTACAAAAGTACGTAAAAATGTAAAATTTATTTAAATAAAACTCCATCAAAAAGTTAAGATTATAAATCTTATTAAAGAGATTTAATTTATCCATAAAAAATCTTTAAATATATATCTTAAAACTCGTTACTTTTAGTTTTCAAGTTTTAGGATAAATTTTATAAATTTATGAATCTGATTTTAAATTGAAATTAATTGATTGTCCTTCTTTTAAAGTGATAATAGCTCTTTTAAAAGATGGACGGTAACCTTGTGCCATACCTACACGAAGTTGTTGACGAGGAGGAATATGTGTATTAACAGCAATAACATCAACATTAAATAAATTAGAAAATAATTTTTTAATTTGAGTTTTTGTTAAACGTTTATCAATATCAAATGTATATTGACGATTTTTGTATAATGCTAAATAAGTTTTTTCTGTAATAATAGGATATTTAATTAAATCAATGTTAAAAGAAATGGATTGAAGTGACATATTAGCATCTTTAGTTACATTTTCTGTAGTTTCAGTCATGTAAAATTAAAAAGGGAGTTAAGTAAGATGTTATAAACAAATTATCTTAATTTATTTGTATTAAATTGAATACAAAACAAAAAGACAAAGTTTAACCAATCTTGAAAGGATTTGTAAAACTCTTTTAGTTTTTCTCAAAGAGAATTTTTCTTATCTAAAGAAAATTTCTTTGACAAAAAGATAATATTTTTTAAATCTTTTCTTAACTCTATTGTTTTTTTAGTATTCAAACCTAAATTTATTTCATGTATAAGAAAATTCAAAGAATTTATAATTAATAAAGAAATCGATGTTTTGTCTAATGTGTCTAATGAAAAATATAGGTTATATGCGTTTTAATTTTACTAAAATCAAGGAAAAAATTAGGTTGTAATAATATTACAAATTAAAACACAGAGCAAAAATCTAAAAATGAAAAAATATAAGTTAAAAAAAAAATCAAAGGTAAGAAAACTTCGCAAATTTTCATTTTTATGTATATCTTTAATTTTATTATTAATTTAATATTTTACAAGTTTATATTTTTGTTTTGTGAAAACAAAAATATAAAATTAGAAACTTATATTTAAAGTTTTGTTATAAAAAATAATTCTAAATATTTTTTTAGTGTTACTTTGTAGGCGAAGTAAATTCGATGGGAATTTTCTCCTTAAAAATAAAATCTTACGATTTTATTCCTAAAAATTAAAGTCCTATAAGATTATTATTTAGTATGATATTTCTCGAATAAATATAAATACTCATATAACGAAAAAATCTTTGATTTTTTAAGATACTTTCCCTTATTGTTGGATTTAACAACAAAAAAAGATACTAGAATATTTCTTTTAGTTTTATTTAGTTAAAAGAAAAAATGTATATAAAGCGCGCAATACAAACTGTAACTTGATTTTTATTCATTAGTTATTTAACTATTACTATTACAAAAATAATTTGAAATAATTGGTAATGTAATAAAGACAAGACATTACTACTATATAAAGTAGAATGTCTTGTCTTTAAACTTCAATTAGTCTAGAAAAAGGAGATTTAAATTAATTATATAAGCCTATATCTGTATATAAAAATTTTTTTTTGAGCAGGAGTCGCCTCAAAGACAGAGTCAAAGACTTGTAGAGTCGACTTCCAAAACAAAAAGTATAAAATAAGCAAAGTGAAAATATTCGTAAGGCGGGCTTTTCGCCTACGTCGAAAAGCCCCTTAGGAAAAAAACCTCCGGTTTTTTTCCGACAAGAAAAATTATAAAGGGAAGAAAAAAATTATAATAATAGTAGACCTTTTGAGGGCTTTTCGGAAAAAACTAAAGTTTTTTCCGGGAATGAAAAACATTGAACTTTTCCTGATAGAAAATTTTCTTCAATGGCGCGTTTCGAAGATACAGAAAATTTCCTTAGGAAATTTAGCGGACGAAAAAAACCTAAGGTTTTTTTCCTAAGGGTCCCCTTAGGGGCCTGCAAAATTTTCTTAACTTACTTTCCCTTAGGATTTTCGGAGAAAATCCGCGATAAAAAATTTTTTATTTTTTATTAACCTATTTATTCTATAATGGCATGATAAGTAGCAACAGTAGCTGGAGAAGAACGATTTAAATGACGGAATATTAAATATTTAAATAAAACGTCTAATAAAACAGGTAATGTAGCTACCAATAAAAAGATACCAGTTTGACTTTCAGGTAAACCGTAATGGTTAAAAAATAATTCAAAAAATAATTCCCATAAGTTTGAAGAATGATATCCTACTAATAAATCTGTAACTAAAAGAATTAGCAATGATTTTTTACTATCATCTAATCCGAAAAAAACTTCTAATAAAAAGGATTGTGTAATGTTTATTTGAATTTCAAGAACATACAATAAATAGAATAAAGTTACTAAGGAAACGACATCTCCAAAAAAATTTGTAATAGCTTCAACACTTTGATCATTATAACGTTGAGCTAATTCGATAGTTTTTTCTTGATAACGTTGTTGAATATTTTTATCTGCTTCAATAGTTTGATAAACTAAAAAAGAACTTTTAGAAGTTGGTGCGTTTGTTTTTTGAGTAGAATCCATGGAAGATGTTTCCGGAGAAACTTCGTGAGTTTTACTATTTGTTCGCGCGTAAGAACGCTCAGGGATAAATTCGGATTTAATATCGTTTGAATGAACAAGATTTCCTTTTTGAAGATGATTTTTATCATCTATCGTGTAATCTGTAAATCCTAAAACAGGATGTACATAAAATCTTTTATCTTTTGTAGTAAAATTTAAAGGGTCAGTATCAGTTTGTGAAGCCTGAACGTTTAAAGGCGTACTAGGATAACTTAAATTTTTTTCGTTTAGAAGATATTCACTTTTTTCTTTTTTTAATATAGAACTTACCGGACGTAAAGAATGATGTATCGAAAGAATATTACGTTGACGTAATGTAAAGAAAATATCATTATCAATTGTTTTATTTTCTAAAATAATAGGCGGAGAAAATTCCTTTGGAATTTTCTCCTTAGGAATAAATACTAAAGTATTTATTCCGCGATTTTTAAATTCTATATTTTTTGGAAATTTATAAAAATTAACAAAATCTGAAGTTGAACCTACCCAATTTTTTGTAATAGGCGAAGAAACATCTCTGGATGTTTCTTCGGAGCGCGATGGGGAACGAACTGTATGAAGTCCTGCTGAATCTATTGTTTGGTTATCTTTTAGAGGAGGAGATAAGTTATTTTTTATTGGTGTATACTGAAAAGACGAAGATTTATTATGACGAGAAAACTCCGAAGAAATTTTATCTTGAGCTAACTCTTCAATTTCAGGTTGATTAACGGATTTAGGATAAATTAAAGATTCAAAATATAATTTTTCTTCGAAGTCCTTTAATTCTGCAAAAGCATGTTTTTGTTGATATGAATTTAAAAAGATTTCCGTTTGTTTTGTGTTCCAAAAATATTCCGTTAAAGGTCTTACAACATACGATTTTGCTAAAAAATTCACGAGAAAAGGTACAAAAAATAAAATTAAAAGACATTTTAAAGTTGTTAAAAATAAATAACGATAGAATCTATATTCTTGTATTACTAAATTTTCTACATCTGAAAAAACTTGTTTTAGAAATCTATCTAAAACACGACTAAATGAACGTGGGAATAATCCTATTTCTTCATAAGTAATTGATACTACTTCTTGTTTGGGTGTTGCGTGTAATGACGTTGTAGAGAACGGTGATAATTTATTTTTTCTTGTTTCATTATTATTTAACTCTAATTTCGACCTAGCTGTTTTTTTTCTATTAGTCTTTGATTGAGCTAAATAATCTGTTGACAAACTCGATTTAGAAAACGAAAAAAAGTTTTCGCCATGTTTTTTTTGTTTCATATTTTTTATGTTATATATATTTTTTATTTATATTCTATATGTTTCTATTTTTATTCTTTAAAGAATAAACTTTATTTTGAAAAAAAAAAATTAAAATAATTTGAAAAACGGAATAAAAATTTTATCCGTGTGACTTCGTAACACGGCTAAGGCGGAGAAAATTCCAAACGAATTTTAATTTTCTACTTAGGAATAAATTCTAAAGAATTTATTCCTACAATAAAAAATATTTTTTTTAGTTTTTTATGCTTAGATTTATTCCTTATTCGGAGTTGCTTCTAGATATCGTCTAGAACAACAAGTCTATAAAAAAAAATTTTATTTTTCAAAAATTTTTTCTCTGTTGACTCCTACAGTATCTTAAAAATCTTCGATTTTTAAGATTTAAGAGTAGGGAAAATCTTATAGATTATATCTAATGTATGTGTAAAAAAATTACACATACATTAGATATAACAAAAATTCTTTTATATAAAGACAATTTCTTTATATATTAAGAAATATTAGTCTAAACCTTTACCTGGGTTACGTGATGGGTCATTTGATAAGAATCCAAAGATAAATAACCCAACGAAGAACGTTACAACAGTATAAACAAAGATTTTTAATGTTAACATGTGTATTATGTGTTTATTTTTTTTTTTTAGCTGTATATATACAAAGTATATTAAAAGTTTTTTTATAGGTACTGAATAGAGAAAACTTATATTTTATAAGTTTAAAGTCTAAACGTATTTATTATAAATAAATATGAATATTTGTCAAAAAAAAGTAATAAATGTTAAAGGAGAAAAATAAAAATTTCTCATACAAAATATCGAAGTTTCAAATATCCTAAAGGATATTTGAAACTTCGATAAAAAACAAATATTCATATTGTTTATTAAGTCGGAAAAACTTTACAACATTTTTTCAAAGAAGGAAGAAAATGTTATAAAGTTTTTTTGAATAAAAATTCTTTGAATTTTTATTCATCCCCGAGAATTTTTCAATCCAATGTAATGTTTCGTCAAAGACAAAACATAGTTAAAATGAATTAACTAGCTTTGTATTCTGAAAGGTATTCTGTGATACCTTTTTGTAAAATACCTTCAGCTTCAGGTGTAAATGTTTTTGTTTCATCGATAATTGATTCAAACTGTTTGTGGTTTGAAGCAATATAGCTACGAAGACCTGCTAAGAATGAAGATACTTTTTCAACTGGTAAAGAATCTAAGTAACCTTTTGTACCAGTATAGATACTGATAACCATTTCACCTAATGAATATGGTGTATTTTGTGGTTGTTTTAAAATTTCACGTAAACGGTAACCACGAGCTAATTGGTTTTGTGTTGCTTGATCTAAATCAGAAGCGAATTGTGAGAAAGCTTCTAATTCACCAAATTGTGCTAATGCTAATTTTAATGAACCTGCTACTTGTTTCATTGCTTTATATTGAGCTGATGAACCTACACGTGATACAGAAATACCTACGTTAATAGCTGGACGTAATCCAGAGTTGAATAAACCAGAAGATAAGAAGATTTGACCATCAGTAATTGAAATAACGTTTGTTGGAATATATGCTGATACGTCCCCTTCTTGTGTTTCAACAATAGGTAATGCTGTCATACTACCTTCACCTAATTCTGAATTTAATTTAGCCGCACGTTCTAATAGACGTGAGTGAATGTAGAATACGTCACCTGGATACGCTTCACGGCCTGGTGGACGACGTAATAATAAAGACATTTCACGGTAAGCTGTTGCTTGTTTTGATAAGTCATCATAAACAACTAATGTTGGACGACCTGTATACATGAAGTACTCCGCTAAAGTAGCACCTGTGTAAGGAGCTAAATATTGTAAAGTAGCTGGTTCATTAGCAGTTGACATTACAATAATTGTATAGTCTAATGCACCACGTTCTTTTAATGTTGTTAATACTTGTGCAACTGTTGATGCTTTTTGACCAACTGCTACATAAACACAAATAACACCTTTACCTTTTTGGTTTAAAATTGTATCAACACCAATAGCTGTTTTACCTGTTTGACGGTCACCAATAATAAGCTCACGTTGCGTAGCGCCATGATTAAATCATAGGCGTCGGACTTTCTCTTTAACAAACATTAGAAACTATATTTAAACCACGATTCACAAAATTTTCTCCATAATTTGAACTCTAAAGTTCCTGCTGGCTCTAAATGGTATCCTAATTGTTTATATTTGAAATATATAAATACTAAACGCATACGATGCATTTTTGTTGACTTTAGAGGAAATAGTTTTAAGTATTCATATAGATTTTGAAAATCGTTAAAATCTGTTATAGTCCAATGAAATTTATCATTAGGACTACGGTTTTCCTTGTTCTTATTTTCTCTGTAAATAACTCCCATTTTGTATGATTTTTGTAGAAAAGTTAGATTTTCTTCATATTTGCTTGTAATTCTCAAACGTAATTGATTCGCCCCTTTTGAGTTTACTAACCTCAAAGTTCGACCTTGTACACCACTTACTTGAGAATCTTCCGCGGTAGACT
Source organism: Chloromonas sp. AAM2 (assembly GCA_004335635.1). Lineage (NCBI taxonomy): Eukaryota > Viridiplantae > Chlorophyta > Chlorophyceae > Chlamydomonadales > Chlamydomonadaceae > Chloromonas > Chloromonas sp. AAM2. The sequence goes on from QAXH01005750.1 coordinate 30,466, forward strand.
TACTCACGTTAATAGCTAAGGTACCATCTGAATCTATTAAACCGGCTAGATAACCACTTTTTGGTTCTATTAACGCTGTTGGTGGTATAACATCTATATTTAATAACTTACAAACTTGTTCAAACTGTGCTAAACGCGTTCCATTATGAAGTTTACCGTTTAAACGGTAAACTATATCTTGTATTACCGGTTTTGCTTTTACTCGGTAACGTAGACTTTGCGAATTACTACGCTTATGTACCGATCCCGCTTTTAGTTTATTTTTTATATCGTAAACTACGCGTGAATCAGGTGTAGCTACGGTTATTTCATAACTTATACTATTTTCTTTTTTACTTATATAAAAGCATCCATCGCCATCTGTAACACCTGCAAACCATTCATTCCATTTTTCATCTGTCGGAAAAAAACCTTCGGTTTTTTTCCTAAGGGTCTTTTCGCCTTCGGCAAAAAGCCCGCGATTTATTTTCATAATTTTTTTATTTGTATTCATATTATATATATATATATTTTTTTAATATTCTTTATTTACATTATTTAATTTATATATGGAGCCAATACAGAGAAATTCTGTCCACTGGGATTTAATATGTATATTAGAAAACCGAAGATTTATTAACGATGGAAATCTCAAACTATTTTATCTGTTTCTAATGTTTGTTAGGAAACATAAAGTCTCTGAAGATCCTACTCACCTTAAAAAGGTTTTGGTTTCTTGCTGATCGCCCAATAAAAACTCGATTTTTACATCAAATGGGACCCTAAGATAAAGGACCACTTACAAATGTCTTTAATATAAGTTAAAGACATCCGATACGGACTTCGCCAATATCGTTTGTGTACGAGTTTTGTTTTACTTGGGGTTCCAGCATATAGTTTCCTGCGATCAATAAGACATCTTTTAGTTCTTATTGAAAGGGCCAACGTTGACCACGGCCTACTGGAATCATTGAATCAATAGAAACGATTCCTGATTGTAATGGTTCATATACTGAACGACGATCTACAATACCTGGAGCTGGAGATTCAATTGGTCGTGAATCAGATGTGTTAATTGGTCCTTTACCATCAACTGGTTGTGCTAATGAGTTTACTACACGGCCTAAGAAAGCTTCACCTACTGGAATTTCAGCAATACGACCTGTACAACGTACACGACTACCTTCTGTAATGTTAAGGCCATCCCCTAATAAAACGCCCCCAACGTTATTTGCTTCTAGGTTTAAAGCAATACCTAACGTACCATCTTCGAATTCTAATAATTCACCTGACATTACTCGTTCTAATCCATAAACACGAGCGATACCGTCACCTACTTGGAAAACGATACCAAAGTCCACCATTTTAACTTCTGGTGTATATTCTTCAATTAAATCTTTAATTAGATTACTTAATTCTTCAGGTGTGCGCATTGCCATAAAAAAATTTTTTTCTTGTTAAAGGGATATGATAGAAACAAATAGTTTATAACTTATAAACTATTGTTTAATAATATATTTAAAATTTATACTTTCCGTCGGAAACGAAACACTTTAAATTTTTTAATGTATTATTCTATTTGCTGTATTTTTAACGACCTAAATAAAAACTAAGTCAAGTAAGGTCGTCATTCATACCCTTATCTAAGAATTTTTCATTTTAATTTAGGAGATATATATATATTTTTTTTTTTAACCTATAAAAATTTTATAAATAGAAAACAAATTCTCTATTTATAAATACCGGAAAGATGATTCTAAATGAATTAAAAAAAAAAATGATTATACCTCCTATCTACTCTTCCAAAATTTGTTTAATTTAATTAAACATTAAATTTGAAAGAGTTTTATTTTGAAAAATTCATTAAGTTTTTTTTTTTTAATTTTTTCATTCTTATTGGATTTTTAAAATAAAATGAAAACCTATAAAATAGTCTAGGTTTACGAGTTTATTCTTAGTTTATAAAACTATTACTAGATAATTTAATAGTTTAATAAAAATTAAGTTTGTATTTTTTATACAATTTTTTTCGTTTCTTTTAAGAATACTAAAATAAGGTTGTTAATAAATAAATTTTATTTATTTTTTATTATTATTATTATTATTATTTTATAATACAAAATTTTGTTCTTTTTGTAAAGAAAATACATTTTGTATAAATTAAATATTTAATTTATTTTGAATAGATGTGCGGGCAAAAACCTTTTGAAGAAAATTTAAAGAATTTTCTTCGGAAACTCGGAAAACCTTTGGTTTTCCGACTTTGGTTTTTTTGACACTTAGGAAAAAAACTTTTTACATATTACAAAATCACGCCCTGTAGGACTCGAACCCACGACATCAGGTTTTGGAGACCTGCGTTCTACCGACTGAACTAAGGACGTATATTATAATTTTAACTATATCATATACGTATATAACACGTAATTTATGAGTTATTACGTATATAATAATATATTAGGTATATATTAATATATATGTAACGCTTATATATAGATATGTACTAATGTACATATTTATATATAATATTATTTGATTAATGTCAATGCTCATTAAATAATGAAATCTTTAAACGTTTATATTATATATAATATAGTACATAAAATTCTAAATATAGTATAAAAAAAATTTATGCCGGAAAAAACCTTAAGTTTGTTCTTAAGGCCTAAACTAAAACCTAAGGTTTTTAACCGCCTTAACCCTAGAGAAAAATTATTCTTTGAAAATTTTTCTAGACTTAATAATATACCTGATGGTTCCTCAAAGTATTTAAAAGTAGGTTGGTGCTTAGTACACGTTAATAAATCGAAAATTTATTAACGATGAAAATCTCATACTCATTATATAATATATTTTTTTTTTTCTTAGTAGCGGAAGACGGGAGTCGAACCCGCAACCTACAGCTTGGAAGGCTGTCACTCTACCATTGAGATACTTCCGCTTTAACTAGTTTTTAGAAAAAATGTTCATAACTTTTAATTGTATATAGTATATCCTTTTTATATAAGAATCAAAAAATTTCTATTAATTCTGTATAAAATTTAATGGTCCGCTCGCGGAACTCCGCGAGCGAACGAATACTTGTGAACAGCTAAATTGTTCACTCAAACGATAAAAAGAAATTTTTTAATTAAGTTTATAAACTTACTAAATATTAGTATTTATCAAATAATAATATTTAAGTTTTTGTTATAATTATCTAAAACTAACTGAAGCTTGCCATACAAAAGCTAATAAAATAAATAATACCGGAATGATGGGTAAAATATCAACAATTGGTGCAAAAGGAGCGTAAGCTTCAGGAAGTTTTGCCATAACCATTACTAAATTTGCCATAATTTTCCTTCAATAGATATATATATATTTTTTAGAAAGTATGTTTGATTCGTTTCAAAAGTAAAAAATAAATAAGATAAAAAATTTTTTATCTATATAAAAACAAACACTACTTCTTTTTTGCTCACCTTAGAGCTATTTTCTTTTTCAATCTATACTTATTTGTTCGAGTGGAAAAAATTCCGAAGAAATTTTTTTTTATGCTGTATTAATTTTATCAAATTAATTTAAAAAGTGCAAGATAAAAAAATTTTTTTAGTTTATTATCCAAAAATCCATTTAGATTTAAGTTTTTAAACTTCTATATATGTTTTTTTTTGTTAGGCGACACCCAGATTCGAACTGGGGAAATAAAGGATTTGCAATCCTCTGCCTTACCGCTTGGCTATGTCGCCTTTTTAATTTAAAAATTAAAAAATTTTTTATACTATATATAATATATAGAAATACTCTAAATATAGTAAATATCGAAGTTTTAAATATTCTTTTTATCAAAGAAAATGGAAAAAAATCTTCAAATAATTTGTTAAAATCTTGAAAAAAAAATTTATATTTTTTCCTAAAAATTATTCCAGATATTCTTTAGAATATTTAAAACTTCGATAATTTATTCTATAAATTTGATAGAAAATATATTCACTAGTGAACAGTTAAAATCTAAAATCTTTGAGATTTCTCAAAAAAATACTAGATAGTTATCTTATATAAAATGCGTGCAAACTCTGTTTTTTATTTATTTAACTTTATAATAGAATTGATAGAATAAGGTAATACTTGATTTTTGTATACGTAATAAATTTTACGTATACAAAAATCAAGTATTAAATTTATAGAAATACTTTAATCATTGATGGTAAATTCTTCCTTGAAAAAATTTTTTTTATGCAGAAGAAGTGTTATCATTTTCAGGACCTGGTGAAGTAGTTTGAGAACTATCACCTTGTGAAGATACTTCTGGTTTGTTTTTTAAAGCTTCACGAGCTAAAAAAAGCGATCTTACAACATGTTTTTCTACTTTTTTCTTCCACGCATTTTTTCTAATATTTTTTTTTGATTTCGAAGTACGTTTTTGTTAACCTAAGGCTTTTATTTCATTAATTTTATCCCAAAACAAAGAGATTTTTTTTTTTACAATTCTACTCTTT
>QAXH01005750.1:37199-51064 GCA_004335635.1 Chloromonas sp. AAM2
GAGCTAGGAGGGATTCGAACCCCCGACCACATGGTTCGTAGCCATGTGCTCTAGTCCACTGAGCTACAAGCTCTTTAAGTTATTTAAAGATTATTTTCATACACAGATTAATATATAATTAATTTAATTATTTAACAATATAAAAAATTGTTAATAGACAATCTAATCTTATTAATATTCTAAAAATTTGTTTATTCCTTTGTAAACGTTAATTATTTACAGATCATTTCTTTTAGGTTAGTGTGCATCCTTAAAAAATGTACCCCGAAAAAATAAAAAAATGTAAATAAATTTCCAAAGGAAATTTATTTATAAAGGCGACCATAAAATCAAAAATATTTTGATGGAAAGTTTTTTAGCTGTAAGCGTGATGCCCTCTAAAGTATGATACGCAAAAGGGTTTTTTTTTGTACTTGAATAGATAATAAAAGTGATTTTGTAACTTCACAAAAAATCTGTCGGAAATAACCTACGGTTATTTTATAAGGGTCAAAAAACCAAAGGTTTTTTGACCGCCACCTAAAGGTGTTAACAAAAAAGTTAAAAAAAAAAAATTTTTTTTTTTTTCAATAATTAATCTTTGATTTTTTTTTAATTCGATGTTTTGTGAAAACGAAACATTGTAAAAAAAATGAAAATTGAATCCGTTATTATTTCATAGTAGAAAAATATTTTGTATAAGGTTTGGTTAAGAAAATCCATTAAATAAAATTTATTTAATTATAATATTAAATATATTCCAGCCTGCTACAGGAATCGAACCCGCAACCTTTGGTTTACAAAACCAATACTCTACCGATTGAGTTAAACAGGCTTAACAAATTTTTTTTATATTATGAATCTTAACATATTTCTTATTCTTATATAAATTTATATGTATAACACATTATATATATTAAGTTAATCTAATCGATTAATTTTTTTAATTTAAGATATCTCGTATCTTAAAAAAAATTCGAAGATTTTTTAAGATATATGAGTATTTTCACGTTAATAAATAAAAGATTTATTAACGATGAAATTCTCATACTTTCTTTTTTGAATTTTATATAAAATAAAACGCAAGCAAAAGATACAGAATATAAAAGGTTATATCGATAAACGATATAACCTTTTATATTCTGTATCTTTTATTGAAAAATTTAAAGTCTTTCCATTTAGTTATCATTTATAGGTATATAACTATAGTTTTAATTTAAATTGTCAAATAGATTTTATATTTAATTTTTATAAGACAATAATAAACATAAAACAAATTTATAACTTTAACTATTGAAAAGAATCCTAGTTCTCTATTGAGAACAACCTCGTTTGAATTGAAACAAACAAAAAGGATAGGCTTGAAATTTTATGGTAAAGAGAAAAGAAAATAAGTGATATCTTTAATTTTTAGTTAAAAAGTAATTTACTATTTAAGTTAAATAATTTTAAAACAAAAAATTTTTTTAAACCTATTTATCAAATAAACTCAAAGAGTTTCTTTATATAAATCTCGAAGATTTTGAGTATCCTGAAAGGATATTTGAAACTTCGATATTTGTAGAATTAAATTAAAAAGAAATCGCAGATTTTTTTTCTGATGTTTTGTCGAATACGAAACATTGAAATAAGAAACGTTTTTTAACAAATAGGTTTATTCGAAATTATACGTTGAATTGCTTTTTTTTTATTTTTCAAAAAACCAAAATTTTTGAAAAAAACTTTTTCTTTCCATTTCCTTAAGGTTTTAGCCATACTTTTTGATTTAAATTTAATAGATAACGTAATTTTAATAATTACAAAATTATTAAATATAATTTTTATAACTTATATTTCAATTCTTTAAAAATTAAAAGTGGCGGAAAAAATGGAATTAAAACTCCTTTGGGGGCTTTTAGGAAAAAACATAAGGTTCTTTAGGGAATGTAAAAAATGTATATCGGAAAAATTTTATAAAGGTTTTTTCTAAGGGTCAAAAAAACCTTAGGTTATTTGCCCGCTATTTTTTTTCATTATCTTTTTAAGCCCCTAAGAGATCAACAAAATATTGAATAGATTTTTATATATTTTTTTTATTAAAGATTTTTCCTACAAATTTAATTTCTTTTAACGAGTCGCACTTGGTACAGCCATACTTTATTTATAATAATTTTATTATTTAGAATAATTGCAGAATAGATGGAGAAATTTTGTAGAAATTTTGTAGAAATTTTTACCACAAAATTTCTCGCGGAATATATAGAAAATTTCCTTCGGAAATTTTCTTCCCTTTAGAATTTATTCCTAAGGAGAAAATTCCTTTGGAATTTTCTCCGCCATGAACTGAAATTATTCCAAAAATATCTGTGTAAATTACATCTCCTAATTTTTTTAAATAATTAAAGGACCCTTGATGGGATAATTTTGTAATATTGAATAATATTAAAAAATCTATGTCAAATCTATTTGTTAAATAAAAATTTAGTAGGCGGAAGAAAATCTAAAGATTTTCTTCCTAAAGAAAAAATTCCAGAGGGAATAAGATTTTTTTCCTAAGGGCTTTTTCGCCTTAGGCGAAAAAGCCCGCCTTATATTTTATTTTTAATTATTTCATTTTTAAATCTAATATATATATATTTTTTGTTTTTATTAAGTAAGTTTGATTTGACGAGTACCTTCACGTGTCGTAATAGAAAGAACATCTTTAGGATTACAAATGTGATTAGGATTACGAACACGTCTGTTATTGATTTTAACAACAGCTCCTGGACCATTAATTAATTGTAAAGCAGAACCCATGTTTGGTACTAGTTTTAATTGGAATAAGATAAACGCAAGTGTTTTTTCTAAACGTTTCTTATAGAATTGCATACGTTGATAATATTCATTTAAGTTTTTATTAACAAGAATAAGAGATTTTTCTTTCATAGCAACTGAAATTACATCTTTTGGCTTACACATATAACTTGGAATATTAACTTTTTTATTATTTACACGAATATGTCCGTGGCTAATATATTGACGTGCTGCCACGATGGTAGGTGCCATATTTAGACGGAAAACAATATTATCTAAACGCATTTCTAATAATTGTAAAAGAACTTGACCTGTTGCTTCTTTAATTTTTTTAGCTTTACGAACGTAATTAACTAATTGACGTTCCGTTAAACCATAGTTATAACGTAAACGTTGTTTTACTTTTAAACGAATTAGATAATCAGATTCAGAAGAATCATAAGGTCTTGTTTTAAATAATTTAACTAAACCATGTTGTCCTGGTGGAATTACTTTACCTCTTAAAGGTCCTCTACCACGATAAACACGACGAAAAGGTTTTTTTCGTGTTAAACCACGTAACTTACCAATTCGACGAATAATTTTTAATTTAGGTCCAATATATCTAGCCATATAAATATATTTATATATTTTTTATCTATTAAATGATTTGAATGTATAGCGGGTGATGAGACTCGAACTCACAACCTATGCCTTGGCAAAGCATCGCTCTAACCATTGAGCTACACCCGCGAATTTTTTTTCTTTAATTATTATAAATTAATTTGTTAAAATTAACAAGTCTAAAAAACTTTAATCATTTTATTTTTAACTTTTTCTCAAAGATTTTATGAATCCTGAAAGAAAAATTTTCCATGAAAATTTCTCTCTGATTCGTAAAACTTTGACTTTTTAATTCGTTTTTAATTATATTTATAACAAAATAAATATAAAAAATTAACTTTATTTCATTATAAAGTTAATTTGTATTAATTAATGTATTTTATCTGTTTAGTTAAAAACAAATAAATAAAATATTTTAATGCACCGTGTAGGAATCGAACCTACCTAACAACGATTATGAGTCGTTTGCCTCATCCGCTCGGCCAACAGTGCTTAAATTCAAGTTCTTTAAACAAGAATCCACATCTTGAAAAAAAAAATGAAACATTTTCTTCTAGGGAAAAAACCTAAGGTTTTTTCCCTAAGGATCTTTTTGCCACCGTCGAAAAGACCCCCTTTTTTTATTTTAGTTTACACTTTTATATCTTACAAAACAAAAAGACTTCATATGTTTTACTGTTTTAATTAGTTTATTATTTTTTCTTTAGTAGTTTTTAACTACTACTGAACAAGAATAAAATTTACGTAAAATGCTTATAAATCTAATTACTTTAATATAAATTTGGATTTAATTTAGTTGGTAAATAACATAAGAAGAATTAGGGTTTAATCTATAAATAATAAACGTAATTATAAATTATAATTAAAGACAAATTAATGAATATCTGTGGGTAATTTTTTATATCATATATATATATATATATATAATATTTAATCATATAAATATTATATATAAAACATAAAATATTTATTTTAAATATACTTGAAAAACAAAACGATATTAAACTATTTTTTTATTTATAAAAATAAAAATGTTTTTTAATCTCTCCAGGTAGGACTTGAACCTACGACCCGTCGGTTAACAGCCGACTGCTCTACCACTGAGCTACTGAAGAATTCAAAGCATTTATACAAATCAAAAATTAATTACATTAGTTTTATTCATATAAATAATAGCATATATGAAATTAAATCCATAATATATTTTTTTTAATATTAAGATAAACAGTATAAGATTCTCATGGTTAAAAACTCAAAGATTTATAAACAAGAAAATAAAAAATTTCCAAAGGGAATTTTACCTACTAATATATCTTCTCTGGTAAGAAAAAGATAGGTAGGAAAGTTTTATCGAAGAAATTTTAAATTTTCTTCGATAAAAATCAAATAGTTTTGATGTTAAATTCCTACCTATCTTTTAGATAACTATTCCGTTGAAAAATTCAAGGAATTTTTCAACGGAATAAACGATGTTTTTTTTTACATCGTCAACGGATAAAAACTAAAAATATTTATACAAAATTATAACTATATTTATTTAAATACGAGTTTTTTAGTGGACTTTTAAAGAAATTTAGGAGTGTTTCTTCGAAACACGTATTAAAGGTCGCTAGTACTACTAATTAACTTTGCGTTTGTGTTTCAGAACCAGATGAAGCACTTTCACGACTTTCTAGTAAACGTTGTTGTTTACTATCATAAACATCCCAAATTTTAGAAGTCATTTCAACAATTTCATGCATTACTTCATTTGTGGCAATTTCATCAGCTAATCCATAAGAAATAGTTTCAGGTGCATTTAAATAGAAATCACGATCTAAATCACGTAAAATTTTGTGACGTGGGCGATATGTTGATAATGAATAGATATCAGCTACGTCTAAACGAATTTTCATAATTTCTTGGCTATCGATCCAAATGTCGGATGCTTGACCTTGAAGTGAACTTTCTGGTTGGTGAATCATTGTATGACAACCTTCTGTTACATAACGTTCACCAATGGTACCCCCTGCTAATACTAAAGATGAAGCTGAAGCCGCAACACCAAGTCCTAATGTTAATGAACCAGCTTTAATAAATTGTAAAGCATCATGCACAGTGATACCGTTACCAACAGAACCTCCAAAAGAATTAATAATCACAAAAACTTTCTTTGATTCTTCTTCCATAAATGAACGTTCTGTTTGTTTACGATAATAATCGCGGAATTCATTATAAGAATCATTTGAACTAGCAGTCCATGCTTTTTTATTTTGAGGATGTCTTAATTGTGAAGTAAGAGAATTTAAATTATATTCACGACGTAATTGACGTTGTCCTAAAGCTTTTTCAGATAATTTTTTGTATTGTTGAGGATTTGAAGAGTTAGATGCAAATTCTTTACCGGCTAAATCAGATAAAAATTTTGAAATTCCTTTATTTTTCATTGTTTCAGTACGACCCCCATAAGCAGCATTAGAACCTTGTTTAAACATTTGTAATAGTTGATCTTTTTTAACGTTACGTTGACTTGCTGAACCTTTAAGTAAAGGATGCATTTCATTTAAGCTATAAGCACCAGCACCTTCATTCTCAAAATTTAAACTAGTTCTAAAAGCTGAATAAATATCAAGTCCTTTACCTGAAGATGGAGTTGTTTTATTTTGTAAGTTTAATGAATTACTTTTTAAACTATTGAAAAATTGTGGTGCATTAAAATCATAAGGTGAGCGAGAAGAACTATTACCAAAATCTTTTGATAAAGTTTGTGCTAAATAATATAGATAAGGTTCATCGGAATAATCAAAGAACTGTGAATTCCAGTTTAACCATTCTTTTGTAATTTTTTGTAAAGTTAATTGTTCTAACGTATCAATATCATCAATCCCTAAATCTTCATCCGCATTTAATAAATCTTCAGGAGATCTATTTTTTTTAACCGCAGATGGACCATCTGTTCTTTTTTCACTTGAAGTTGAACGCGCTTTTGAATCTCCTTCTACTTCATTTTTTTCAAGTTCTTTTGAACGATCTTCCATATGAATATTAATTAATAAACCACAGATTTGGTTACAAAGTTCATCATCTAAATATTGCATTAAGAAAACCATTCTTCGACGAAAAATAAAGTTATAAATATCTGTCCATTGAGCTGGAAGTTCTTCACCCCAACTATAAATAATACGTGGAACACCGATTGGCATATATATATATTTTTTTGTTAAATCGTCGTTCTATTTTTTGGATATATATAAAATTTGTTTAAGGAGATATTTTTATGAAGAAGGCATAGTAAATCTGTACTTCCTAAAAAATATCCTATTAAATATAAAATTTTGTCAAAAAAAATTAGGATTTTCGAAGAAAATCCTAAGCGTTTCTTCGAAACGCGCTAAAAAATGAATATTGATTTATTTATATTTCTTATCTATAAATAACTCTCTATTAATTTTATACAATCCACCATGAACGAAAAAAACTTTGCTTTAAAATAAAGAACCAAAAAGAAAATTTTCCTGGGAAAATTTTCTAAGTTAATTAAATAACTTTTTCTTTAAAAGTAATAAGCTTTTATTGTCGGAAAAAACCTTAAGGTTTTTTCCTAAGGCCTTTTTTCGCTATAGGCGAAAAGGCCAACTTTATTACTTGCCTTCGGCCGGACTCGAACCGGCACGCCTTTCAGCACTGGTTCCTAAAACCAGCATGTCTACCAATTCCATCACGAAGGCTTTTCTATTTATTAAATAATAGCATTTTATTTATATGTAAGTTAGTTTAGTTATTCTTACTTTATTTATAAATAATATTAAAGGATTTTCAATTTCTTTCCTTTTGTGTTTTACAAAATATTTCATTTTTGTTTTTTTACTTGGATTAATTTTTTTTTAACTAATTTTTAAATTTGAACTGAATATATTTATATAGATTTTTTTCGTTTTAATGTTTATCGAATAAAAAATTTAAGGGCTGGAGAGTCAACTAAAAATTTAATTTTCAATTTAACTCTCCAACCCTTATTTAATTAAATTCAATGTTTTGTCTTAAACAAAACATTGTAGGAATAAATAGCGGCGAAAAAAATATTCGGAGAATATTTTTTTCGCCCTTAGGAAAAAATTCTTAGGATTTTTTCAGGGGAAATTTCCGAAGGAAATTTTCTTCCCTTTAGAATTTATTCCTAAGGATAAAATTCCAAACGAATTTTCTCCGCGATAAATTTCAAAATAAATCTTTAATTTCTTTTATCAAAGAAAAATATAAATTTTCTTTGAGTTTTGTAGTAATTATATTAAACAAGGAAGAAATCTAAACTATTACTGTCAGAAGTGTTATTATTTGTTTCCGAAGTGTTAGATGTTGAAGGAGATAAATAAAAATCTGATAATAAAGTAAATAAAGCTCTATCTCCTAATTCACGTGGTACAACACCTTCAGGTTCAGATAAAAGTTGATCTGCAATGTTAAGATAAAAATCTAATACATATAAAAGAGAAGGCTCACTTTCTGCTAGTTCAAATAAAGTTTTACCTTTTACTCGAGAGATTCGAATATCTTCAATTAATGGTAAAACTTCTAAAACAGGCATTGGACAAGCTTCAACATATTTATCAATAAGATCTCGTTTTGACGTACGATTACCAATTAAACCCGCTAATCGAAGTGGATGCACACGTGATTTTTCACGAACAGATGTGGCAATACGGTTAGCAGCGAACAGAGCATCAAACCCGTTGTCTGTCACAATAATACAATAATCTGAATAGTTTAACGGTGCGGCAAAACCACCACATACAACATCCCCTAAAACATCAAAAAGAATAATATCATATTCAAAAAAAGCATTTAATTCTTTTAATAATTTAACTGTTTCCCCTACTACGTAGCCACCGCAGCCAGCACCAGCTGGAGGTCCTCCTGCTTCTACAGCATCTACATTACCATAACCTTGGTAAATTACGTCTTCGGGCCAAACATCTTCATAATGATAATCTTTACTTTGTAAAGTATCAATAATGGTAGGAATTAAAAATCCTGTTAATGTGAATGTTGAATCATGTTTAGGGTCACAACCAATTTGTAATACTTTTTTTCCACGTTTTGCTAAGGCAATTGAAATATTACAACTTGCTGTTGATTTTCCGATACCACCTTTACCGTAAACAGCTAATTTCATAAATTTTATTTTTATTGGCGCATGTCAAAGTTTTAGACTTCCTTTGGAATATTTAAAATCTTCGAAATTTAGGTTTCTCCTACAAAAAACCTACATGACTATTCATTTTTACTTAAAAACTATAAATAGACGGAATAAAAATTCTGTAAGAATTTTTCTCTCCTTTAGATTTTATTCCTTAGTTCGCTTATAAGCGAACTTTTTTTTTATCATTATTAAAATTAAGAAGCGCCCGAACCTTTATCTTTTCCGATTAAAAAGATAACATCGTTATTTTGAACAACCGTAAATATTATTTTTTTTATAATATTAACAAATATTATACATATTGATTATATATATATTATATAATAAATGTTTTTTACATAAAAGTAAAAAAAAAAAAAATAATAAAAGTTAATCATTTACGCCGTCATTTATATGGATTTGTATAGTTTGTTTAATTGCAGGGGCAGGATTTGAACCTGCGACCTTGGGATTATGAGCCCCACGAGCTACCAGACTGCTCTACCCTGCTTTTTTTAATAAGCATACTTAAATAAAACAAAATAACGAAAAATTTTTTATGAATTTTTTTATTACTGTCCTTATGGCTTATGTGCGAACTTTTTATTATATATTTAATTTACGAGTTTTTTTTTAAATTATTAAATTTTTTAGTTTTTTATTCTATTAGTTATTGTAACCTATAAATAAAAAAATGTCAAATTTTGTAAAACATGTCAAGACATGATAGGTGAGAATATTATTCTTTAAAATTTATTATTAGTTTGAATTTTTCTTCAAGATGTTTGTGTTCATAAAAACCGGAATTTATAATTTAATAAAAAAAAAATTTTTTATAAACATTGAAAAAATTCTGCTCGGAAAAAAACAAAATAAAATTTCTTATAGGATTTAAAAGATTTTTTTCTAATTCCTAAGGGTCAAAAAACCTTCGGTTTTATGCCTGCCCATATTTTACTCCAAAGTTTTAAATATTCATTTATCTTTTATATATATATAAGAATTTTTTTTCTAAATTTATTAGGTTGTTTTTGCTTTATGCGGCTATATTTATATGTTTTTATCTGTTTGTATTATTGTATAGTGTATAAAGCCAAAAAAATCTTCAATTTTTTTTTTTTTTTTTTTCTGAGCGGACTAAACTCGACATTTGTTTTTTGAACCTACGGAATATGTTAAAATCCCGTAGGTTCCTCTATTAAATTTAATGTATTTTTAATTAAATTTAAAATTTAAAAACGAATTTTAAATTAAATAAGTTTGATTCCCTTTAAGAAACCTAAATAAAGTGTTAAAGTGAAGCCTAAAGCCCCGATTAATAATACAATATAACTTGAAATAGTTACCATAAAATAAAGTTCTATAATTTTCACAATCAAATAAAAAATTTCACCTATGAGTGTGATCCGAAATAAAATCTAATACCGGCTAAAAGATTTTATCTTTAACTAATGTTTATTTCCTGAAAATTAAAAAAATCTTCTTTATTAAATTTAAAGAAGTTTTTAATTTTTATTTAGTACGCGTTTAAAAGGTATCAATTTAGGATACCTGAGCACATAAGTGTACGCACTACTAGAGGAAAAATTATAAAAATTGATCTTTTTCCCTTAAAGAATTTTTTTTATTCTAAAATTTCGTCGTATACGAAACATTGTTTGATTAATTTTTTAAAAATTTTTTTTTATAATTTCAAATCTCCCCCTAAGGAGAGATTTGAAAACATTATCTTTTTTAATAAAAAGATAGTAGATTTAATCTATCAATAATGATTAATTAATAATTATTAATGATGGTCCTCGACAGCTTCCCCAATATAAGCACCAGCTAATGTAGCGAATACTAGAGCTTGAACTGCACTAGTGAAAACACCTAAAAGCATAATTGGAATAGGAATGATTAGAGGAACTAATGATACTAAAACACCAACAACTAGTTCATCCGCTAAGATGTTACCAAAAAGACGGAAACTAAGAGATACTGGTTTAGTGAAGTCCTCTAGAATGTTAATAGGTAATAAGAAAGCCGCAGGAGAAATGTAACGCTTGAAATATCCTAATCCTTTTTTCGAAATACCAGCATAGAAATAAGAAATAGACGTTAATAAAGCTAATGCTACTGTTGTATTAATATCATTTGTAGGTGCTGCTAATTCACCGTTAGGAATTTCAATAATACCCCATGGTAATAAAGCTCCTGACCAGTTAGACACAAAAATGAATAAGAATAACGTACCAATGAAAGGTACCCATTTTAAATATTCTTCTTCACCAATTTGTGTTTTTGATAAATCACGAATATATTCTGTAATATATTCTGTAAAGTTTTGTAAACCATCTGGTGTTGGTTTTAAATTACTATTACCAGCTAATGATAATGCTAAAAGAATAGCCACAACTACCCAAGTTGTAATTAAAACTTGACCATGTAGTTCAAAACCACCGATTTTCCAATAATAATGTTGTCCTACTGAAACTTCAGCAATTTCTAATAAAGGATTAATCATAAAAATTTTATATTTTATTTGCTTTATAATATATCTAACAAATTATAAGGTATAAGACTTTAGAAAAAATTAAATTATGAAAATTTCTTTTAGTCGCGTTTCGAAGAAACAGAAATTTTCCTAAGGAAAATTTCTTAACTTAGCCGGGAAAAACCTAAGGTTTTTCCCTAATCGTCTTTTCGCCTACGGCGAAAAGACCGCGATTTTCTCCGAAAATCCGCAATAAAACTTAATAAAAAAATTTTATTTATTTTTTTTTTTTTTAATTTTATTTAGTTTTTTCCGTAATTGTTTTCTACCTTATAATGTTATAATTGAGACTTTTGATTTAAATAACCAAAATAAATACAATGTTTTGTGAAAGACGAAATAAAAAAATTTTCATTTATCAAAGAAAATCAAAGATTTTCTTTGATAAATCTCGCAGATTTCGAATATCTTTTAAGGATATTCGAAACTTCGATATTTAGTTTTTTCCGACTTAAAAATTTTTCTAGACTATTAGATTTAAAGTAAAAGTCTCTAAAAAAGTTACAGAAAAATTCTGTACAATTTTATTTTATAACAACTTAAGTTTATTTTTTTATTTTGTAAAAAAAAAAAATAAATCCATACATCTTGTTAAAAATTTTCACGTATTTTTAACGGAATTAATGCTAAGAATTTTTTTGACATGAATGAGCTACGCTCACACTCTTTAAATTTAAATTGAATAAGGATCCCTACGTAAACAAAGATGAGGTTACGTTTATATAACTAACATTTCTGCTCAAGTGCAAGAAACTCTAACTATAATTATTCAAAAACTAACTATAGGATTATAGGATTATTCAAAACTCTTTGATAATTTTTAAAATCAAAGAATTTAAAACGCAACCCTTATCGGTTAAACCTCGTTTAATTTAATAAGACTAGATGGGCGGTCAATAAAACCTTAGGTTTTTACCGACTAGTGGAGCTCACCTTAGTAAGGTGAGCTCCAGTATAAAAAACTTATTTCATCTTTGTTTTTTTATTGAGCAGAACCTAAACCAACGTAAGAACCATAGAAGAAAATAGCTAATAAACCAATAGCTAACATACCTACAACTGTACCAACAAGCCATAAAGGAATACGTCCAGTAGTTCCAATGTTTGACATAAATTAAAAATAAAACCTTCAATCCCCCACTGTTTAGTTGAATGGGTACTAAAATACTAAGCAAAATCACTCATTTTTATTTTGTCGTTTATGAAAAAAAAATTTTTGTTTTTCCTACACGTCGTTTTTAAGTTCATATAATAATGTTTCGTGAAAGACAAAAAAATCAGAATTTTTTAAATTCTTTAGATAAAATGAGTCCTCGTTTTTGCTTGTCAACTTTACATAACTTTATTAAAATCAAAAATATATAAATGGCGTTATGAAAATTGAGATTTTAGGGAATTTAAATCCTATATATATTTATTTTATGTATATGTATATATATACTAAAATTTTTTAAGTTAGTTAATAGATATTATAAATATATATAGGGTTATGCCTTAAATATAAAACTAACATTAATAAATAATAAAGAGTGCGAAGCTTTTCTAAGCTTTGCACTCTAGTAGGTTAAATTTATAAGTCGATCTGAAGCGGATAAAACTTCTTAGAATTTAAGAGAAATCGAACTTTTCTTTTAAATTCTACAAAAAAATTTTTTAATATGAAGTTAAACCGTATTTAATGTAATAAAAATTAACGAACAAACTCGAAGTAAAGTTTTTCAAACTTTATTAAAGTTTTCAAAGAAAACTTCAATAAAGATAAGGAAAAAATTCCTTATATTGATTATAATTTGTTTTTACCCATTAAAGTAAAAACAAATTATTTCACTTTCTAATTCTCTTAATAATTAAGAGATAATCAATTCTTTTTTCGAGTTTCCGTTCTGTCAAAGTCAAAAGTAATTTTTATTTTAATTATACTAACCATAAAATTACTTTTGACTTTGATCAGATTAACACGTTGAACTTCAATTTACAACTTTAAAAAAAGAAAACTTAACTCCGTGTTTTTATCTAGTATGAGGCAGTTGACTACATCGTCGAGAACAACCCGTTCTATAAAAATTTTCATTGAAAATTTTTTTTGTTGCCTCTTAGTGTAAAATTCCCGAAGGAAATTTTACCCGCGACCTATTTGTTTATTTTAACGTTTTAAAATGAAAACAAATTAACCAAAAATGAAATAGTAGAATTTCATTTTTGGAGATATCTTAATAATATCTATAAATTTTTGATGGAGTTTTCTAGATTAATAAACAGTATTTTTTTTAGATTACTTTTCATACTGTTTATTAGTTTTTCTTTTTTAAAGTTGTAAGTAGTCTACTTAGACTACTTGTAGTAAATTAGAAAAGCTTATAGATGAAATCTATAAAAAATTTCATCTATTTTCTAATTATAATTGAAGTTCCTTCGTGTCGCACCCACTTAACCAAATTAAAATAATACCTAATTGCCCGAAGTGAGCACTAAATACTTTTCTTGAGATTTCTTCTAAATCTGAAGTATGGTTATCGAAGTCGTGAGCATCTGCATGAAGGTTCCAAATCCAAGTAGTTGTATTTGGACCTTTTGCTAATGCACGAGAGAAATGACCAGGTTTTGTAGGGTAGATTTTTCATTAAACCCCCCGTAGAACCGTACGTGCGGGTTTAACCGCATACGGCTCAAGCACTCTATA
Source organism: Chloromonas sp. AAM2 (assembly GCA_004335635.1). Classification (NCBI taxonomy): domain Eukaryota; kingdom Viridiplantae; phylum Chlorophyta; class Chlorophyceae; order Chlamydomonadales; family Chlamydomonadaceae; genus Chloromonas; species Chloromonas sp. AAM2. The sequence goes on from QAXH01005750.1 coordinate 50,931, forward strand.
ATATATATTTTTTTTAATATAAGTTTTTTGTTTAATTATATTAAGAAATTGACCAGAAATATAAAATGTTTCCTCTTTTTTATTAAAAAGTTACTAAAGTCGAAGAAAATTCTAGGAATTTTCTTCGAGATACT
>QAXH01005750.1:52870-84046 GCA_004335635.1 Chloromonas sp. AAM2
TTTTTTTTCGCAAGGGGAAAAATTCCCAAAGGGAATTTTTAAATTATTCTAGTTTTAAATTTTTAGTCTTATCAATATATATTTTATCATAAACTAAAATCTAAATAAATTAAATATAAAATTAATAAAAAATTCTTTTTAAGAATGAATAAAAATAGAAAATTTCCTAAGGAAATTTTCTTCCCTTTCATAATTTTTCTTACCTTCCCTTTAAAATTTTATACATCCAACGTTATGTTAAAGACAAAACTTTGTTATTAAAAACATTAAGTTTTTAAATAGCAAACCACCGCTTTTGATAAAAAAAGCGGTGGTTAACATTAATTATTATTCTAAAAGTCAGATGGTTTAAGAAAAACCCTTATGAAAAAAGTCGAAAAAATTTTTATAAAATTTTTATAAATCCGTTATCTGCGGTGACTCATACTTTTAAAGACTTTGAAGAAGTGAATAAAATAAGATTCTTCCTGGTGTAGTCGACATATATTGATGAATTAATTGTGAAGATGAATCGAAATGACGAATATAATTATAAGATAATTCTTGCCAATGACCTAGACTAGAAAGACGTATCTCAAGTGGTTCTTCTTGATCATTCCCATTTTCAATTAATCCAGTCCATTTAACCCAAACTAAAGCGTGTAAATCAATTTTTTGTAAATCATATGCGTAAAGGACTTTATATAAATCAGTAAAAAATAAACCTGAACCACGTAATAAAGAAAGAGTAGCTTTATTAGAATTAGTAGTTAAATAATAACAACCTAAAACCATATCCTGACTAGGAATAGATAAAGGGTCTCCTGTAGCTGGTGAAAGCATATTATTACGAGATAACATAAGTTTCCAAGCTTCGGCACGAGCTTCAATGGTAATAGGTACATGAACCGCCATTTGATCTCCGTCAAAATCAGCGTTAAAAGATGAACAAACTAAAGGATGTAATAAAATGGCGCGACCTTCAACTAATTTAGGAACGAAAGCTTGAAAACCTAAACGGTGTAAAGTAGGCGCACGATTTAATAATACAGGAGAAACTTGCATAATTTCACGTAAAAGTTCAAGACATAAAGGACGATTAGTTTTAATTAAGGCTTTGGCTCCAACCACGGTTTTAGCATAGTTTTTGTTTAAAATGGTTTTTAATAAAAAAGGTAAATATAATTCTAAAGCCATTTCTAAAGGAACTCCACATTCAAATAGTTTTAATTTAGGTCCAACGACAATAACGGAACGTCCTGAATAATCAACACGTTTACCAAGTAAGAATTGTCTAAAACGTCCTTGTTTACCTTTTAAAATATCCGATAAAGATTTTAAAGCACGTCCACGCGCATCTTTTTCTCCACTACTTTGACTATTTTGAATTAGATTATCGACAGCTTCTTGTAATAATCTTTGTGCATATTTCATTTCATAAGAATGACTAGTGGCAGGATCTTTTAAAAATTTTTTTAAACGGTCATTTCTATAAATAACGCGTTGATAAAATCTATTTAAATCTGAAGCGGCAATTTGGCCTCCCATTTTAACAATAGGTCTTAAATCAGGAGGTAAAACAGGTAAAACAGTTAAAATCATCGAAGATGGATCAGAATCTTTTCTAAATAATTTACGTACCAATTTTGTGCGACGTATTAATAAATCACGTTTTTTACATAATTCTCTTAATTCTATTTGAGAAGTTTTATCATAAAAAAACATTTTTAAATGTTTTTTTAATTTAAAAATTGACTTATTTAATACATATAATAATAATCTATTTTGTTTATCTAATTTCTTCATTTCCGTAAAAGTTAACTCATTCAATAATTGTTGAATTATACCGGGACCGGAGAAAAAAGAATTGTTTATCAAAATACCATATGAAAAATTTTCCTCGAAAATTTTGCGCGGAATAAGTTCTTTAGAATTTATTCCTACACGTTCTTTATTTTGGCTAAAACTATATCCTTGTGAACTCATACTTTTTCTCGATAAACTAGAATTTTGAGAATTAAAAGCTGTTGAAGAAAAACGTTCTTTATAAGCTAAAATAGGTTGATCATTTGATTTTGAAACAGCTGAATTATATAATAAAAAAATTTGCCAATCTTTACCTTCATTTATCCTACTTCCCCAACGTTCACGATGAGATAAAGTATATATATTATTGTATAAACGTTTTTTCGGTGTTTGAGCTTCTGCGTGTTCAGGTAAAAATTCTTTATTTTTATCGTTTTTACTTTGAGATAATTCCGGAGGGAAGAAAATTTCCGAAGGAAATTTTTTAATTTTCTGACCGTTTTCTTCAGTATTTTCATTTTTATGGATTAGGTTTTGTTGTTCAAGCCCTTCGAAATTTTGAGTATTTATTGTATTTAAATAATTAACGTTGACGGTGTTTTTTGAATACTTCCCAGTATTTATAAAATATAAATCATAAAAAGGTTGTTTAAATAATCGATAAACGAATAAGTTTGAAATGTCTTTAGAACTTAATTTTAAATTATTTTCTTTTAAATAATTTTTTACTAAATGGAATAATCCCATTTTTGAAGTTAAATTAAAATTTTTGTTTCGCGCTTTAAAAAGTTCCTTTGGAATTTTTTTACCGTATATTGTAATAGCACCATCGGATTTTCTTGTTTGTTCGAAGAAACGCGAATCCTTGAAATTATTTTTTTCTTCGTTATTTGTTGAAATGAAACTTCCATTCGTTGATGACAATGTTGTTTCAAATACCTTAAGGCTTGGTAAAGGCGAGCCTAAAAACCTTTTCGAAGAAAATTCTTTGAATTTTCTTCGGAAACTCGGAAAACCTTTGGTTTTCCGACTTTGGTTTTTTCCGACGGTATTATATCGAGTATGTTCGAAAAATTTTCCTACAACTAATGGTGCCATAAAACCACTATCCGATAATAAATCAACTAAAGAAGAAACATCTAAACTTAAAAAGTTCGTCATTTCATCCGATTTTTTATTTATAAGTTGTGAAATACTATAAGGTATAGGAATATCGGAATAACAAAAAATTGAAGTGTTAAAACTACCTTTTGAATTCTTAAAATCTTCTAGAAAAGGAGAGATTTTCATTTTATCGTTTAAATATAAATTTTTAATGGTGTAATTTTTTGTATTTTGTAAATGTAAAGAAAAGATGGGTTGTTTTATATTTTGTAGTGTAAGCAATACATTTTGTTTAAAATAACTTTTCACAAGTTGAATAATATTTTTTAAGTATTTTACTGTTGTTTTATGGGCATAATTTTTATTTATTTTGTAATAATAAGAAAGAGGCGGGGAAACTATATTTTTCCCCTTAGAAAGAAATTCTTTAGAATTTCTTCCTACTAATTCTGGAGATAAATTTTTTGAAGGTGTAGGTAAACTTAAATGTGAGTTTTCTTGTAAACGAAGGAATTGTGGATTCCTTTTTATATTTCCAAATTTGTTTGTTTGTAAATAATAAGCATTTATTTTATACATTGCTTTTAAATAAGCCTTTTTATAAACATTTTGCCATGTTTTTACGATAGAATATATTAGAATTTTTTTATGCAACATTCGTTGAAGAGAAGCTTTTATATATAAATCAATGGGACTTTTTTTATTTATTTTTTGGATTAAATGCGGTGAAGAAAAATCTAAAGATTTTTCTTCTGAGCGTGGTGGTAAAATTGCCGAAGGGGAAGAAGAATTTTCCATTGTTTCTTCCGCACTAACAAATGGACTCTGCATTGAAAAAATTCCTTCGGAATTTTTTTCTCGACTTAGATTTTCAAAATCTGTAGAAATTTCCTCACTTTTATTAGTATTAGAATCTTTAATCTTTAAATTTTCTTCATGAGCGCTTGTAGTCTCATGAGAGTTTAGGTCACTAGAAGGAATTTCCTCTTCCAGGCGACCCGAAGAAAATTTTTCTCGTTTTTCAAATAAATTTTTTTGAATTAAGTAATTTTCCATATTAAATATCTCATCCGAGAATAAACTTTGTATAAAATTATTATAAATAAACCCCAATTGTAAAACATAAATAAATTGTAAAATTAAGTATCTAATTTCTAATTTTGTCATATCAAATTCTAAGCTTAGCTCAGAGGAGTTTAATCCTGAAGTTTGCGGAGAAAAAAATCCCGCGATATTTTTTCTTTTCATTTGGAAAAGATTTAGTAACTCAGGAGTTTTATTTATATATAATTTTTCATTTTTATTAATTGGATTAAATAGGTTTTTTATGTTGGATTCACGTAATGTATTATCTTTAGATCTTTTCCATTTTTCAATAGTGTTAAGACGTTTCTTCTTTAACTCTAAATGTAAATTTTTTGTGCGTTTCGAAGAAACAGAAAATTTCCCTTCGGGAAATTTTTCTTCCTTTAGGATTTTCTCCGAAAATCCTCTAGAAAAATTTTCCCCAATATTGGGATAAAATTCTGAAGGGGAAGAAATTTTTTCTTTTGTTAATGATTTTGAATTTAAAGTTGGATCAGAATTATCAGAAAAAATTCCTTCGGAATTTTTTTCCTCTCCCATGTTTTTAGCTTTTAACCATGAAGCATAAATTTTTGATGGAGAATCTAAATCAAATCCTGATGTTTTATAAGTTTGTAGAGCATTAGCAGCTGATTCTGAGTGTTCTATTGTAAATGTTTCCGAACAATAAGTAATTGATTGTAAATAGCGTTTTTTTATATCTAATAAAATTGAAATATAGCTTGGTGTTCCTTTTAAAAACCATACATGCGTAACAGGTGATATTAGTTTTATATAACCTAACTGATAACGACGAATTACAGACCAAGTGTATTCAACATCACAATCCGGACAAAATTTTCTAAGTTTACGTGTTGTTTTTGTATTAGTTTTATCTTTAGTTACTCCAGAAGTTAATTCACTTAAAGATTTTTTAGGTTCAATATTGTCTTTCTGATCCATCGTTTCTTCTAATTTCGATTTTTGAGATTCATTTTTTTGTTCTGTATCTTTAAGAGAATATTTTGGCGTTTTATCTATTTTTCCACAAGAACATTGAAAATCTTTTAACGGACCGAAAATTCGCTCACAAAATAAACCACCTTTTTGAGGTTTAAAAGTTTTATGATGTAATGTATTTGCATTTAATACTTCACCATAAATTTTACCATTAGGCAATGTTTTTTCTGCCCATTGTAAAATCCTTAAAGGGGAAGCTATTCCAATTGTTACTAATTTAACTTCTGTAAATTTTGAATAAGATGTATATAATCTTTTTTGAAAATCATATACTTTATTTTCCTTAACATTCGAATTTAAATTCTTCATTTTTTTTTTTACTATTGAAAGGCTATTTTTGAAGGGGATTCCTTATAAAATAAGGACATTTTTAGTAATTAGATTTTTTTACCGCGTTTCAAAGAAACAGAAAATTTTCCCGAAGGGAAAATTTAGCGGCTCCAAAGGGGACCCTTAGGGAAAAATTCTGGCGGGCTTTTCGCCTACGGCGAAAAGACCCTTAGGAAAAAAACCGGAGGTTTTTTTCCGACAAGAATTTTAGCGGGGAAATTTCCTTAGGAAATTTTCTTACCTTACCTTCCCTTAGGACTTTCGGAGAAAATCCGCTAAAATTAAATAAAAAATCGAATTTATATATAATTCGATTTATAATAGCCTATCTATTTTTACTTTAATAAACATTAAATTTTTTACTCATCCGCTTCTTAAAGTATATTCTTTTAATATACTTTCTTGTTTATTATTATATTATATATGTATATTTTTTGTCAAATTTTATTAAAAATTATCAAAAAAAAATTGTTAATTATTTATCAAATCGTATAACTTGAAAAAAATTATTTTTTTCACTTTAATATATTTTTTATTATTTTTTTCGGAATGGCAGGACTCGAACCTGCAACCACACGCTCCCAAAGCGTATACGCTACCGAATTGCGCTACATCCCGTTTTTTATGATAATTAAATATTATCATATTTATTACTTATATAATAGTTTTATCTTCTTTATAATTTATTTCGAATATTATTTAACCTCTCCAAGGTGAGTTAACGTCTTTCACGTACCAGATAAGGATATAGTATTTAATTTTTCCGCAAAATTAAATTTATAGTAAAGAATTTTCTAACAAAATTTTTCTAGACTCATAATTCATGATTTTGACGACTACCTCCGGGAGGTGGTCAAAGTTGTTCACTCACCAGACTTGTGCGGTATAAATTTAAGAGTATTAGTTAGGAAAAAACCTTAAGGTTTTTTCCGACAAAGGTTTTTAAATGGTTTCTAGATCCTAAAGGGATACGTTAGGGATATAAAACACTGGATAAAAAATAAATCGAAGATTTATTTTGTCTAATCTTAAGGGTAAAAAACCAAAGTCGGAAAACCAAAGGTTTTCCGAGTTTCCGAACAAAATTCAAAGAATTTTCTTCAAAAAGGTTTTTTCTGTCTCTCGTTGGGAAGATCCCTTAATATTTATATTCTTTTTATAGGCACGTCCGGACTCGAACCGGAAACCTACTGCTTGTAAGGCAGTCACTCTACCATTGAGTTACGCGCCTATATGGTTTTTATGTTTATTAAACATAATATTATTATAGAATAATGTTTTTCATTTTTCTAGGATGTATTTATGACAAAAAAAGTTTGATACAAAGAAATTTTACAATGTTTCATCTTTGACGAAACATCAGATTTAAAAGAAAATCAAAATTTCTTTTGAATTCCTAATAGATTTTTTATACATGTACTTAATTTTTATAGAGATGGAGGTCACCCCCCGAAGAGGCAACCTCCATAAAAAAAATTTTTTTTTTTTTTTTTCAATCGCTATTAAAAAAAAAAAACTTTATAAAATCTTTGAAAAAATTTTATAAAGTTTTTTTAGCACATATTAGCCACGCTTACATAATTTTTAATTATTCAAGAATTGATGTAACAACACCAGCACCAATAGTACGTCCACCTTCACGAATAGCGAAACGCATACCTTTTTCAATAGCAATAGCGTTAATTAATTCAACAATCATTTGAATACGGTCACCAGGCATAGCCATTTTGTTAGAATGTTCTTCTGCAACAGAAGAAGGATTACGCATTTGAATATGTGAGAAACCTGCTACTTTACCTGTAACGTCTGTTGTACGTACATAGAATTGCGGTGTGTAACCTGCAAGGAAAGCAGAGTGACGACCACCTTCTTCTTTAGTTAAAACATAAACTTGAGATTCAAATTTAGTATGTGGTGTAATACTACCTGGTTTTGCTAAAACCATACCACGTTGGATATCTTTTTTTTGAATACCACGTAATAAAACACCTACGTTATCACCAGCCATTGTTTCGTCTAATGATTTTCTGAACATTTCTAAACCAGTAACAACTGTACTTTTTGTGTCACCTAAACCAACTACTTCGATGTTTTCACCAAGTTTTAAAGTACCACGTTCAACACGACCTGTTGCTACTGTACCACGACCAGTAATAGATAAAACGTCTTCAACAGCTAATAAGAAAGGTTTATCTGTTTGACGTTCTGGTGTAGGAATGTAAGTATCTACTTTATCCATTAAGTCATAAATTTTATCAATCCATTGGTTGTCACCACGTTTAACTTTAGGGTTTTCTACAAGTGCTTCTAAAGCTAAAAGAGCTGAACCTGGAACAATAGGGATTTCATCACCAGGGAATTCATATTTATCTAAAGTTTCACGAACTTCTAATTCTACTAATTCTAATAACTCTTTATCATCTACTTGGTCTTCTTTGTTTAAGAATACAACAATATTAGGAACACCTACTTGTTTAGCAAGTAGAATATGTTCTTTTGTTTGAGGCATAGGACCGTCAGCACCAGAAACAACTAAAATTGCACCGTCCATTTGTGCAGCACCTGTAATCATGTTTTTAACATAATCCGCGTGACCTGGACAATCTACGTGTGCATAGTGACGGTTATCTGTTTCGTATTCTACGTGTGCTGTGTTAATTGTAATACCACGAGCTTTTTCTTCAGGTGCAGAATCAATTTCATCATATTTTTTAGGTGCACCAGTACCTTTAGCTGCTAATGTCATTGTAATTGCAGCTGTTAATGTTGTTTTACCGTGGTCTACGTGTCCGATAGTACCAATATTTACATGCGGTTTTTTACGTTCAAATTTAGCACGTGCCATTTTTTTGTTTGTTATTTTAATTTTTTTAATATAAGCCAATTTTTCGAGTATTTTCAATTTTAGCATTTTTATTTTTATTTTGAAACTTTTGATGAACTTTATTCTTAACATTTAATTTTTTTTATTGAGTTTTTAAAACAATACAAATTTTCATGTTTTGTCCAAGACGAATTAAATAATATTTTTTCTAATTTATATTTTATTTATATATTCTGGTAATACGTTCAGTTTTTTTTTTCTAAGGGACCTCTTATAATCTCACTTTCTTTTTCGTTTTTTACCCCCAGGGGAATTCGAATCCCCGTTTCCTCCGTGAAAGGGAGATGTCCTAGGCCTCTAGACGATGGGGGCCTTTATTTAATTAATAGTTTTATTATAAAACATTTTTTTTGATTTGTCAACCGTAAAAAATTTTCTCCGAAATTTTTTATTAGATTTATTAAAAAAATTTTATTAAAAAATTTTATTTTTTTATGTCAAAAAAAACTAAATAAGAATTTTTTATAAAAAAATTTTTATAGAGGTTTTTTCCTAAGGGCCTTTCCGCCTACGGCGAAAAGCCCGCCACGCGACTAACCATTTATTCTAAAAAGCGTGATCAACGTTTAAACTTTAAATATCCATTTATCGAAGAAAATTCTAAAAAATTTTCTTCGATAAACAGATGTTTTGAATTTTGGTCGGAAAAAATCAAACCTTTTTTCTAAGGGTCAATCCCGCCATACTTTTTTACAATATTTAAGTTAATCATTTCTAAAATCTAATTAACCTTGACGTTGTTTATGTTTAGGGTTAGAACAAATAACCATAACTGTACCTTTTCGACGAATAACACGACAATTATCACAAATTTTTTTTACGGAAGAACGTACTTTCATATAAATTTTTTATAATTTTTTTGCTTTTTTACTTTTTAAGTGCCTTTTAAATAATATAATAATGAAAAAAATTTTTTTTTTTTTCGAATTAAAAAGAATTCGTATAAAATAAAACTTTTTTTTTTTCTTTTTATTTTTCTAAAACATTTAAAAATTTTATTATATTTATACCGGCATCCTACTTAAAAAATAAAAAATAGCAAGATGAATAACATTTAATGCTACTTTCAAAATATAAAATTTTGTACAAATATTTTCATCGTTTATTAATAATTAACGTGAAAATATCAAAGATTTATCGAATAAAATATTTGATTTTATTTGATAAATACTCATATAATATATCTTAAAAATTATAGACTTTATAAGATATAATATTTCGTCTTTCACGAAATATTGAGTTTATTTTGTGTATAAGTAATTAACAGGCACTAACAATTTTGTTAATCGTTAGTGCCTGTTAGTTTCAAAACTATTAAGAATAATCCGAGATTATTTTTATTTTATACTCTTTAGTATAAAAAATTTTATTTATTTTTTTTTAATTAGAGAAGTAAATTTTATTAATATAAAATATATCTAATTATAGTTTTTGTGTTATTATAGAGGACCTGAGATACCTTGTTTACGAATCATTAAGAAGTGCATTAACATGAAAACAGCTGTTAATAAAGGTAACACGAAAGTGTGTAAACTGTAGAAACGTGTTAATGTACCTTGACCAACACTTACACCACCTCTTAATAATTCTACAATAGGACCACCAACAACTGGAATAGCTTCTGGTACACCAGTTACAATTTTAACTGCCCAGTAACCAATTTGGTCCCAAGGTAAAGAGTAACCTGTAACACCGAAAGAAACAGTACAAACCGCCATAATAACACCACTTAACCATGTAAGCTCACGTGGTCGTTTGAAACCACCTGTTAAGTATACACGGAATACGTGTAAGATCATCATTAAAACCATCATACTTGCTGACCAACGGTGGATTGAACGAATTAACCATCCGAAATTAACATCTGTCATTAAGTATTGTACTGAAGCGAAGGCTTCTGCTACAGTTGGTCTATAGTAGAACGTCATAGCGAAACCTGTTGCTACTTGAACTAAAAAGCAAGTAAATGTAATACCACCAAGACAATAGAAAATATTTACGTGCGGAGGAACATATTTACTTGTAATATCATCCGCAATTGCTTGAATTTCTAAACGTTCTTCGAACCAGTCGTAAATTTTACTCATAAATTTTTTTTTAATATATTTTGACATTACCATTAAGCTAACAATTATAGGTTTTTTCACCTTTTCAAGAATCCTATTTTGTATTTTGGGTTCTTCCATTAAGCTCGTTTCTTTAAAACGAGCTGTTAAGAACTATATAACCTTTATATATTTTAAAGGCGAACGACGGGGATTGAACCCGCGAATGGTGGAGTCACAATCCACTGCCTTACCACTTGGCTACGCCCGCCATTAAATAAATTTTAAATGAAAAATTTTTTAGTTGAATTTATTAGTTTGTTAATAACTATTTTTTTTTATTGTTTGTTTGGTTAAGAGTTTTTAATTTCTTAATTCAATTTTAATTTCTTATTACAAATTATATCATAATTTGATTTATATTCAATAAAAAATAAATATTATTTATTTAAAAATATTTTTCCAATGTTTTTCAAAAAGATAAAAAATTTATTTGATATTAAGTAAAGATTATCTTTATAATTAAAATTTTTAAAATTAGATCTTATAGTACTGTGCGAAGCTTTAAAAAGCTTCGCACATTAAAGAAAATGATTTAATTTACAATAGATAATTCAATTAAACGATTCCGTTTAAGATTTTTCGATATTCCCCATAATTTATTCTTTATTTTATTATTAGTAGAAGAACACATAAAATTTTTTAAATTTTAAATTGATAAATAGCCTCATTGGGGTGAGTTTGAGCCATTAGAGATGCACTCAGGAAAATTTTTAATTTATTTACCTGTACAGTTAACAAAAGTCGAGCAAAAAATCTTTGGGTTTTTGCCCCTTACGAATTTAAAAGAAATCTTAGATTTTTTTTTTTTTATCCAAGAAAAAATTTTATTTTGTTTTTTATCGATTTGAATCCTCGCGAAGCTACGTGGACTGGTATAAAAAAAATATAAAAAATAATAAGTAGGAATAAAATCTAATGATTTTATTCCTAAGGAGAAAATTCCTATGGAATTTTCTCGGCCTATTTTATTTTTTAGCTGTTTTTGATGCCATTTTAGCACCATATTTACTACGACTTTGAGTTCGATTTTTTACTCCTGCCGTATCTAAAGTACCACGTACGATATGATAACGTACACCAGGTAAATCTTTTACCCTTCCTCCACGAACTAAAACAACCGCATGTTCTTGAAGGTTGTGCCCGATACCAGGAATATAAGCTGTTACTTCGAAACCTGAAGTTAATCGAATACGAGCTACTTTACGTAAAGCTGAGTTTGGTTTTTTTGGAGTTACCGTATAAACACGTAAACAAATCCCTCTTCGTTGTGGGCATGATTTTAAAGCTGGCGCTTTACTTTTTGTTGTTTGTTTTTTTCGTGCAGAACGTATTAATTGTTGAATAGTAGGCATTTTTTTTTTTAATTTATGTAAATACTTTAAAAAAATTTTTTATGTAATTTTTTTATAGAAATTTTTATTCATTATTGTTAATTAAAGGCGGAATAAAAAAAAAATTCTGAAAGGGAAGAAAAATTTCCCTAGGGAAATTTTTCTATTTTTCTCTCTTTTAGATTTTATTCCGCCTTTATCTAAAAATTAAAAAGAAAACACTAATGGATCAGGGAAGAATCGATTAATTTCGATTAATAATCCTGATGTAAAAATAGCCCATCCTAAGCCAACAACTGGTGCTGTTGATAAATATGTTGTAAAATCTTTCATTATAATTTAATTAATTAACCCAGAGTTTTTATTCAAAAAATTTTTTTTAACTCTCTTTAAAATAAAAATTTTCATAAGACATAAAATAAAATAATGATAATAAGATATATATTTTATATAAAATCTTTGAGATTTCGATTTTTTATAAAAAATCGATATAGATACATTATTATTATTTTTTTAGAACTTGTTATTTATAAAGTTCCTCATATTAGAAATATGACAATATTATTTTGTTTTTCTCTTAGTTTTCGTTTTTACTATTTTAATATAAATAGTATAAGACTACAATTTTAAACTTATTAGTTTTTTTTAATAAAATCTTTTCTTATTAATAATAAATTTAACAAGAATTAAGAGGTCACCTTTTTTTGAGGTGACCTCTTACAGGTGAAAAAATTTTTTGATAAATTTTTTCTTAACTCATGACTTTAGGTTACAATCTACAAGAGTCATGTTTTCAAAAGGCTACGGAAACTATTAAAGAAAAAATATTATTAGTAAGCTAAACCTAAACTTCTTGAGCTTTCATTACCTAAATAAACACGTACACTTAAGAAATCAGTTGGACATGCTGTTTCACAACGTTTGCAACCTACACAGTCTTCAGTACGAGGCGATGATGCCATTTGAGCAGCTTTACAACCATCCCAAGGTACCATTTCTAAGACGTCTAGCGGGCAAGCACGTACACATTGTGTGCAGCCAATACAAGTATCATAAATTTTTACAACATGAGCCATAAATTAGTTTTTATTTTTTTTTTCATTTATTAGAAGATAGAGAATTTCTTACTGCCAGGAACCAGGATTGAACTGGTGACACAAGGATTTTCAATCCTCTGCTCTACCACTGAGCTACCCCGGCATCAATTTTAACTATTATTAATATACTATATTTATCCATTAAAATAAAGAAAAAAAAAAATTTTTTTTTAATGTATATAAAATATATACAGATTCATTGATTATTTATAGAATATTAATGCAAAGGAAATTAGATATTTTTAACTTTAGTATCGCAATCGCTAAGCAACATTGTTTGTTATTACTTTTTTCTACACAAAAAGAAAAAAAGAAAAAAAAATAGTAGGATACAGACGACATTTCCTTTAAATAGGAAATGTCGTCTGTATCCTATAGAGTTTATATTTTTCTATATATATAAGATATAAGGATTTCTAAAGCTCGCCTCTATAAGGGGCGAGCTTTACGAACTACTTTGACTCGCGAGATCGCGGAGCTGAGGTAGCTCGCACAAGAGAAATAAAATAATTTATATTATAGAGCGTTACCACGAGGTAAAACTTCTTCAGGTAATGTTAATTTTTCGTGTGGTTGGTCTTGAGCAGCCATCCAAGCACGGATACCTTCGTTAAGAAGAATGTTTTTAGTGTAGAATGTTTCGAACTCAGGGTCTTCAGCAGCACGGATTTCTTGTGATACGAAGTCGTAAGCACGTAAGTTTAATGCTAAACCTACAACACCTAAAGCACTCATCCAAAGACCTGTTACTGGTACGAATAACATGAAGAAGTGTAACCAACGTTTGTTAGAGAAAGCTACACCGAAAATTTGTGACCAGAAACGGTTAGCAGTAACCATTGAGTAAGTTTCTTCAGCTTGAGTTGGGTTGAATGCACGGAAAGTGTTAGCACCATCACCGTCTTCGAATAGAGTGTTCTCTACAGTTGCACCGTGAATAGCACATAATAGAGCAGCACCTAATACACCAGCAACACCCATCATGTGGAATGGGTTTAATGTCCAGTTGTGGAAACCTTGGAAGAATAAGATGAAACGGAAGATTGATGCAACACCGAAACTAGGTGCGAAGAACCAACCTGATTGTCCTAAAGGGTAGATTAAGAATACTGACACGAATACAGCAATTGGAGCTGAGAACGCGATAGCGTTGTATGGACGTAAGTTAACTGAACGTGCAATTTCAAACTGACGTAACATGAAACCAATTAGACCAAATGCACCGTGTAATGCTACGAATGTCCATAAACCACCTAATTGGAACCAACGTGTTAAATCACCTTGTGCTTCAGGACCCCATACGAATAATAATGAGTGACCTAAACTGTTAGCTGGAGTAGATACAGCTGCTGTTAAGAAGTTACAACCTTCAATGTATGAACTTGCTAAACCATGAGTGTACCAAGAAGTAACGAATGTACAACCTGTTAACCAACCGCCAACAGCAAAGTAAGCACATGGTAATAATAATAAACCTGACCAACCTACGAATACGAAACGGTCTTGACGAAGCCAGTCATCTGCGTCGTCGAACCAAGTACGTTTTTCTTGATATGTACCAATCGCAATAGTCATTGCGTGCATCTCCATAATAATTTTTATAATTCATCATATCGTTTAAAAAAAATTTTTTGAAACCTTTATTGCATTTACTATTATAGCTTTTTATACAAAAATTTTTTTTTTTTTCATTTATCAACTTTTATTTATTTAATAAACAACAAACTTTCTAGATTTCATTTTATTTTTTATGATTTTATGCCGTAAATTATTAGAATTATTTTGAAAGTTATTTATTGAATTTATCTTGAAAATTCTTATAAAAAATTTATACGTATGTGAAAAATTATAAATGATATAGAAATTTTTTATAAATTTCAATTTTTTCGGATAGTAAATATACTGAAAAAAAAAAAGTAAAAAAAAAACAAATAGACTTACAATTTAACCTTTTTATTTTGTTATGTGTCGTAAATTTTTATAAAAAAATCTAAAATAATACCGAGGGGGAATTATAAAATTATGGAGAAAGAATAAAATAATTGAATAAATAATTTTTCATTATTAATTAATTAATATAATGAAATATAAAAAAAAAAAATATATATATATATATTAAATAAGCGTTTTTTTAAGGTATTAGGTAAAAGTAAAAGTTTTATAAAAATTCTATATACCAATTACGTTTTATAAAAAACTCTTCATGTTTAGTTCAAGTAAATATCGTGCAAAGCCCTTGTGGACTTTGCACGATATTTAATAGTAACCTTAGTTAAAAATAAATTAGAATAAACCGAAAGTTAAAGAAATATCAATAGGGAAAGTTGCACCAATACCTAACCATACAGCTACAGCTGTACCTACTAAGAATAAAATAGTAGCGATAGGACGACGGTAAGGGTTTTGGAATTTGTTAATGTTTTCAATAAAAGGTACTGTCATTAAACCAGCTGGTACAGCTGCCATTAATAAAACACCTAATAATTTGTTAGGTACTACACGAAGAATTTGGAAAACTGGGTAGAAATACCATTCTGGTAAAATTTCAAGAGGTGTAGCGAAAGGGTTAGCAGGTTCACCAATTGAACCTGGTTCTAAAACAGCTAAACCAATAATACATGCGAATGTACCAAAAATTACTACAGGGAACATGTAAAGTAAGTCATTTGGCCAAGCTGGCTCACCGTATGTGTTATGACCCATACCTTTAGCTAATTTAGCTTTTAATACTGGATCACTTAAATCTGGTTTTTTTGTAACAGACATAAATAAAATAAAAATTTTATCTTTTGATGTGTATAATAAATAATTACTTATTTAGAATATACTAAATAATCTATGACTTAATAATAATTAAAGTTTATTATTAATTATAAATAAATTATACACAATCTAAACAAAAAAGGATAAACTTTTTATAATATAAAAAGTTTTTTAATAATTTTATAGAATTAAAAATACAATCTTTTAATCCTATAATTTATCTTCTTGTTATCTAATAACACCTTAGCTAAATAAAAAAATAATTTATTAAAAATCGCGGAAATAAATCTAAACAATTTTTTCTAATGATTTCTGATAGTGTTTTTAGTAGTACTAAATATCTTTTTTTCTAATTTGTTTGCTTATTCATATGAATTCTATTAATAATATTACAATTAATATTCCGTAAAAAAATCTTTTTATAATTATTGATGCAATTTTATTCTATTTTAATTTAAGAAAGCTTTTTTAGTTATAGTCGGAAAAAACTTTAGTTTTTTCTTAAAGACCTAAAACCTTAAGGTTTTTGACCGACTTTAAAAAATTTTTTATCAAAATATATTTATAAAACTGTTTTAAAATAGGTTGTCCCATACAAGATAAAAATTTTGATTTTGAATAGATAAACATACTTTATCTTAATTTTTTTTTTAGATAAAAAAATATTAAAGGTCTAAATAAAAATTTGTACAAACTAAACTCCTCAAATAAAAATTTATAAAATTCAATTAAAAAATTTGACTACAAAAAAGTATTTTTAATGCAATAGTAAAATATTTAAACATAATAAAATTGGTTTTAGACTTAAAAATTATTAAAAAAAAAACCCAATTATTAATACGTAATATTTAAAGAGTATTAACGTAAATAAAGGATAGCATCCATTAAGTGGATGCTATCCTTTATTATTATAAAAAATACATTAACAAATTGATTTGTCACATTCCTTTTTCAGGTCGCACGCCCATTTTTCAAAATTTGTTTCAACAGGATTACGGTCAACCGCAATCTTTACTTTTTTAGCTTCACGTTCTGGTGAACTAATTGTCATAGGATTACTCCAAAAAATAACAATTCACGATTTTTAAATGTAATTAGTCTTTTATTAAAATAAAAGCGGCCTTATTGAATAACAAAAGTAGGCCTTAGAATAAACAAAAAGTTTATTTTGTTTTAATTAAAATTGAACTACTGCACTTAACAAATCAATAATGGTTAGAAAATTTCCTAAGGAAATTTTCTTCTGTTGCCATTATTGATTTTTAACGCGCTATTTATTTTTCAATCAATTAAAACACCATTTAAAAATCAAACAAAAACTTTTTACAGCATTTTACATAATAATTTTTAACTTTTAAATATTATGAACAAGGAAATTCTTTGAATTTCCTTCAAGAAACAAGTTAAGAAATATTTTAAATAACTTCGGAAAATACAAATAATAACATAAACTTTAAATTTTTATCTATAAAATATATTTATTATTTTTATAATAGTATACAATAAAATTTATTTTTATTTTCAGAATTCATATTTATAAAAATATAAACTAGATAAGTTTATACTTCATTTATAAAATCGAATTTAAAACAAGTTATTTGAGAGAAAAGATTTTTAAAAAATTAAAAATTAATTAATATATTAATTAAAACATTGTATAAAAATACTTATTTATTTCAAAAATGTAAAATCTCTTTAAAAAGCTATAAAAGAAAGATATAAGATCCTTAAAATTTAGTAGGAAAAAATCTTTATAAAATGTTTTTTTTTTTATTTTTTTTTTTTTTCCTACGGACAAAATGTAAAGGAGAGAAAAATTCCGAAGGAATTTTTCTTCTAATCAAAGATAATTTTCCCATGGGAAAATTATCTTTGATTAAATCTTTGACTTCTGTTCGGCCTATTTTATTTATAGAATAATTTTATAAAAAAATTACCAAACCGAACAGATTAATTCTCCCCCTAATTTTTTTAAACGAGCTTCTCGATCCGTCATAATACCTGTAGGTGTTGAAATAATTACAATACCTGTACCACCTAAAATACGTGGAATTTCTTTTTTATTCGCATAAATACGAAGACCAGGTTTACTAATACGTTGAAGATTAGTAATACAAGATTCTTTTACTTTACCACGATATACTTGTTTTGAACGATATTTTAGACGAATAATAATGTCATTAGATTCTAATGACATTTGAAAGCCTTGGATAAAACCTTCTTTTTCTAAAATATGTGCAATTTCCATATTTAATCTAGTGTGTGGAACAATAACATTTGATTTTTTTGCCAAACAAGCATTTCTAATTCGTGTAAGCATGTCACTAATACTATCATGAATAAAGCCTCGAGTTAATGATGTAATCATTTTTATGTGCTTTTTAGGATTTATTATTTTTATTATTCGTTCTATATAAGTTATATAAAATATATAACTAAAAAACTCTATATATTAAGAGTTTATTAAACCAAAAATCTAAATTTAAATTTAGCGGGGAAAAAACCTTAGGTTTTTTATCTAATTTATTTTATCTAATTTATTTTATCTAAAAGGTAAACCAAATTCTTGTAAAAGACTAAAACCTTCTTCAGGTTTTGTTGCTGTTGTTACAATAGAAATATCCATACCACGAATTTGATCAATTTTATCATATTCAATTTCAGGGAACATTAATTGTTCTTCTAAACCTAAACTGTAATTTCCTTTTTTATCAAAACTTCTTGGATTAATACCTTGAAAATCTCGAACACGAGGTAAAGCTAAATGGATTAATCGGTCTAAAAAACCATACATACGATTACCACGTAAAGTAACAGCAACACCTACGGGCATTTGTTCTCTTAATTTAAAACCTGCAATAGCTCTTTTAGAACGTGTAATAACACCTTTTTGTCCAGCAATCATACCTAATTCTTTAAGAGCTGAATCTACCATTTTTTGATTTTGTGATGCATTACCAATACCTCTATTAATTACAATTTTTTCAATTTTAGGTACTTGATGAATATTTTTGTATTGGAATTTCTTCATTAGTGTAGGTACTACTGTTTCAACATATTGTTTTTTTAATCTTTGCGTTTGTGCCATATTAAACTTAAAAAATTTTTTTTTTTCTTAAAGTGAAGCGAATCAACGAAAAATTAATAAAAATCATCGAAATCTATTATATTAATTATTTTAGACTAAAAACTTTTTTTTTTTTAACTTAAACTATTACTTAAAAAAAAAATTTTTTTTTTTTTAACTTAACAAGCTTGTTGTGAAAACTTTTAAGTTTTTAAGTTTTTTTTATCTTATTTATAATAATATAACAGATTCCATGATAAATTAATTGATTAAACACAAAAATCAAAATGTTAAACCATTGATTTTTGTGAGCTTTTCACTTTCTTTTTTATTTTAACTCATATTTAAAAATAACTCATTTGTAATAAAATGATATTATTGTTTTTTTTTTAACTTACAAATATTGAAAATGTAAGTATAAATTTTTATATTAAATAAAATGTAAAAACCGAACATTAATATTAATTAATGTCTAGTTTTGTTAGGACATTAACTACATAATGTTTGGATTATTAATTTTATTGATTTTTATAAAACTTCTGGTGCTAAAGAGATAATTTTTGTAAAATTACGATCTCGTAATTCACGAGCAATAGGGCCGAATACACGAGTACCTCGTAAATTACCTTCTTTATTAACAATAACTGCAGCGTTATCATCAAATTTAATATTCATACCATTTTGTCGACGAATACCTTTTTTTGTACGAACAATAACGCCTCGTACAACATCTGATTTTTTTGTGGGCATATTAGGAATAGCATCTTTAACAACGGCAATAATAGTATCTCCTATATTTGCCGAGTTTGAACCTAAAACACGAATACACATTAATTTACGTGCTCCGCTATTATCTGCTACATTTAAATAAGATTGAGGTTTGATCATAAGAAAAAATTTTCTTTTATAATTAACTAGTTTTTGGTCTCTTTAAAATTAGAAAATATAAAGTTATTTAAACTATTTATAGTTTTTTATAAGAAAATAATCCAAATTAAATTATAATAAAACCAAAAACTAAGGAGAAAGATAAAAATCTTTCTGAATTTTTCATTCTTCATTTTTTGAATATTTTTAATGTACTAGGAATCTTAAGGAGATTTTAAATTTTTTTGATAAATTTTTATTCTTAAAGATTTTTCTTAATATTACATAAATTAAAAAATCCTAAAAAAAAAAAAAAAACTTTCGCGATATATATATTTTTTTTTTTTTAGATTTTTTATTTAAGCAACTATAACTAATAATTTAATTAAGTTTTTTAGTACAAAAAAAACTTCATCTATTCTAGTAAACATTCCAAGGGAATGTTTAAAAGTTTAGTCTTTATTTTATTAAAAAAATTTTTTTAACAGACGGAAAAAATTTGATTTTTTCCGAAACGCCCAAGCGCAAAATTTTTACCGAAAAATTTTTAAGTGGATTTCATATAAAACTATAAGCCTATAGAGTTTTTAATAAAAACTCTATAGGCTTAGATTATACTTAAAAACTTTATATTTTTTAAAGTATTAAGTATTAAGTATAAGTAATCAAAAATTTAATTAAAAACGTTTTAATTAGAACTTCGACCTAAAAATTTAGTTTTAATCGGCATTTTATAAGAAGCAATTCTTAAAGCGTGACGTGCTACGATTTCTGTAACACCACGAATTTCGTAAATAACTTTACCTGGTTTAACAACAGCTACCCAATATTCAGGAGCACCTTTACCTGAACCCATACGTGTACCAGCTGGTCTCATCGTAATAGGTTTATCAGGAAAAATACGAATCCATAATTTACCTGTACGACGTACATAACGTGTAAGTACACGTCTTCCAGATTCAATTTGACGAGAAGTAATCCAACATGGTTCTAAAGCTTGTAAACCAAAATCACCAAAAGCGATAGTGTTACCACGATACGCTTTACCTTTTAATCTACCACGATGTTGTCTACGGAATTTAACTCTTTTTGGACTTAACATATTATATTTTTTATTTTTTCTATAAAATTTTTTCTGAAAAGATAATTACAATATTATAATGGTTGGATAATATTATTATTGAACATAATAATAATTTAATAGGATAATATTATCCTTATAGTTTTAAAAATCTTTTTTAAAGTTAAAAAAAAAAATTTTTTTTTATTTATTTTTTTTTTTTTTTAACTTTAAACATCAATATATCCGCTTTTTAACAGGTTAATATATTGAATTGTTTTAATAAAGTATGAATAGATAAGTTACCAAACTTTAATATGGCGGCTTAATTTTTATTCACACTTTTAATTTTTTGGTTTTTTTTTTAGTCTAAACTTTAAAAATAAGGGTGTATTTGCAACTTCTTATATATTATGAATTAAGATAATTAGGTGTATCTTATCTGCTTTTATTATGTATCTTAAAAATTTTCGATTTTTAAGATCTTATTAGTAGGACGAATTAACTTGGAGAATTTTCAATTTTCTCCTTAATAAATCTTAAATTTATCAACGAAGAAAATCTCATACTATTACATAATTTTTTAATTATGTAATCTAAATCTATATGCAGGTTAAAATATATTCTACTTTATTAAGGTATAAAAAGTTTATATCATTAAAAATCAAATTTATTATTATATTTAAGTCGTTTGTTTAAATGATAAACTAGTTGATGGTAAATGGTCATATCAAATTTTATTTTTAAAATATTTCTTATACAGATAAAAAGAAAATATATTTAATAGAAAGGAAATTATAGATTTTAAATATATACGTAAAAACTTTAAAGGATATTTTTATATCTTTTTCTAAAAATCATGTAATTTAATTAAAAATTTTAACATATATAAATTATCTAGAATTTATCTTGTATTTTATATATTATATATTATATATTATAATATATCTATATAAAAAAAAATTTTTATATAGATATAATCTATCTTAAATAAAATAAATTAAAAAGGTTTAGGAGAACAACAAAATTTTTAATATAAAAAAATAGTATATAGACTATGAATAGTATAAACTATCTAGTAGTATACTATAAAGATTGTATTAAGGGAAAAAACGAAAAGAAAATTTAAAATAAGATAAAAATATTTTAAATTTTGTCTTTAATTACAAAATTATAAACATTATCCTTTATAACGTTTTTGTTAAAACAAAAAAAAAAAATAATATATACAATATTTCCCGTTTTATTAATATTTTATGTAATTCAATCGCAAAGCGAATAAAAATTTATAAAGAAGAATTTTTTATGATTCCTATTCTTTCTGTAGTAACTTCGGTTAAGGATTATTTAGAAGTTGTTCATAAACTTATTGAATATGATTCAGAATCAATTTCTAAATATACAGAATTGGGGCCGTTAGTTACTTATGTAGTTCTTTCTTTAAAGAACTTCGTAATGGATTTTTTAAGTTTATCATGGTTAAAAAATATTTGGAGTTTACCAATACTTATACCAGATATAAGTTCAGCCATGATTTCTGAAATATCAGTTTTAGATGGTTATTTCCATAATGCATTCAATTTTTTAGATACACCAGCGTTAAGTCCTAATGAAAAAACAGTAGGTTTAATAACAGGTATTGAAAAATTTACGATAGGTCTTTTAAATAGCTGTTTTTTATTTTTACCTACGAGTACAGCACATATAATCACATTACGACGTTTTGTGATGCAAGGACTTGAAGCTGGTTATATCTCGGGTTTAGGTACAATAGCTGGGAATGTTTTTTGGCTAGCTAGTGTAATTTTAGGGTGGCGTTTTTTCGTAATACCTTGGTTATCATTAGATATTCTAAGATACGTTTTAGGTTTCGCATTATTAGTAAAATATATGTGGGATAGTTATAATGAAAGAAAAATGGTATTAGAAGATTTATCGAAAAGAAAAATTTTCTTATTAAATTTCTTATTAGCATTAACAGAACAAACAAGTATTTACCCATTTATAAGTAATATTTCAATAAGTCCAGAAGCTTCGATTTTAGAAACTTTTCCAGCAGAAAATTATATGCAGTTTATTTTTATTCATGTAAGTTATTTATTAGGTATTGGTCTGGGAAGTTTTTGTTTATTACAATTTACTTGTTGGTTTTGGGAAAACCCAGCTTTTAAATTATACATGTGGGTTATTTCATCATTTAAAGTTTCAACAGGGTTTTATTATAAAGCATTAAACTTTATGTTCTTATATTTAACGATGATTTCTGCTATTTCAAGTATCCCTTATTATGGATTAGATTATACGATTACAAATCCTTTAGGATTTGTAAATGATGATAGACTTATCCAAGATAAAAGTGTTTTAGAAACATCCTTTTTAGGTACTAAAGCATCAGATCGTAATACACGTCGTAATCGTGGTAGACATGGTCGTAGAGAACGTTGGAAACGTAGAATTAGAAAATATAGAACATTTGATGCTTCGTTATATGATCAAGGTATTTATGATTTATTTACTATTGAAGATTTAAATTATGGTTTTGATCGTTTTTGGTTACGTAGAAAATTAAGAAATCATCGTGTTAGATTTAGATTTTTCCCTGGACCATGGATGCGTTCTTTTAAGAAACAACTAGCTAAACCTAGATTGGAATCATATACAGGTCCCCGTATTGAATTCTTTAGAATTTTATTTGAACAAGTTTATCATCCTTCATTTCATGCAAGAAGTCAAGTAACAAACACAACTTCTCCAAATACAACATTAGAAATGACAAAAAATCCTAATTTAAGAAATTTACTAGAGTTACGTCAAACACGTAATATAAATTTAATGGGTATAACAAATAAACAAACAAACGAAAATTTACAAAATAATACTTATAATTTAACAAATAATTCGTTAACAACTACGTCAGCACCTGTAAAAGGAATATATGGTATAAAAGATAACCTTATTCATGAGAATTCAATGTTACGAAAATTTGTTCGTAAATTAGATAGTAGATTAAAAACAGCAGAAATTGTTAATAGTTTAGAATCAAATAAAAGTACTTCAGATTCTACGTTAGCTTTAAAACAAACAACCGGTCTAAACACTAATTCTTTAAAGAATAATAATATTTATTCAAAACGTTGGAAAGAAATATTTTCAAAAATTTATCATGAACCAAAAACACAAATACCTACGTCAAATATTTTCTTCAAAAACGTACATCGCAATTTTTACAATAGTTCTTTAGTTTTACCTAATAAAATAAATATAGGTGTATTAGATCCTTTAGATCAAAAACAAATTAAAAATACATTAAAATTTAATAAACAATCTATAAAAAAACAAAGTTCACGTTTAAATACATTATCAAATAAAGATTTACAAATTTTACGTTATAGATCACTTCTTACTTTACCTAAAAATCAAGATAGTGTTAATTCTATAAAATCTGAAGGTTCTCGTGCGCTAACGAATACTAATACAACAAATACTACAAACTCTGTAAACCTACAACTTAATTCTCAACAACCTTTTGTATTATTACATCCTTTAAAATTTTACTTACAACAAGAAGCGGCTATGCAACGTAAGTTACGTTATTATACACCAAATATTTTTAGAAAATTTTCTGTAGAAAATAATGCTCCTTATTTCCGTGTTATGATGAGACGTTATTTCTATAATTATAAACCTACAAACCGTTGGGAACGTACTATGAAAGTTGGTAGTCTACGAAAAGCTAGAAGAAAAACAACAAGAACTCCTCGTAAATTACGTTTACCACAATATTTCTCTACAGAAAACAATTTATCGTCAACGTCTTCTAATTTTGGACAAAGTCCAGAAACCTCTAATATGGTAGGTTCGGTAGGTGTTCCGGCAAATATAGGTACAGGAAATCAAGAAACACCGAATTTAGTACAACGAATTCAAAAACCAACTTATAATTATTCCGTAGTAAGTAAAAAAGCTAGTCGTTACCGTTATCAAATTTATAAAGATGTAATGCAACATTGGTATTATAGTCCATTCAATAGACTTTTATTAAAGTTTGATGTTGATAGTTTTATTAGACGTCAACCAAAAACACATTTTTTAACTTCTAAAGAAGAAAATTTATTACATTTAAGACGTTTCTTCTTATCTGAACATTATAATACTTTACGTTGGTATACTAATATGGAACATTATAGAACAATGAAAACCAAAATAGGGGGTTCAAAAAGTTTTTCTTCACGTGCTTATAATCAACAATTTGCAGGTACTTTCAAAAAAATACGACATTTATTTGCTATAACCCCAGCAATAAATAGTTCTTTTCCTTTTGATGAAAATTTATCTTCTCAAAATAAAGGTAATAACGTGTCGAACGTTAAATCATCTAATTTTAATACTAAAGAACCACAACAAGAAACAAATGTATTAAAATTTGATCAACCATTGTATAACGAATATCCGAATAATTCAAAAACTCCTTTATTAAATCCTTTAGTTGTACATGAAGAATTATTAAGTCCTTCAACGCGAAATTTAAATAATTTCGATTCAAATCCATCTTCTAAATTCTCATTTAATGAATCAATTCCTAATCAAACTTTACCTAACGAAGATTTATTAACACAATCACAAAAAGTTGTACGTGAATATTTAAATAATTCTTCACAAGTACGTCAAGATTATATTAAAGAATTATTAAATAATAAAAATTATGCATCTTTAACAGACTTCCTTTATAGTGGTCAAAAATTACGTGGTAATAAACCTACAACTAATGATAAAACTTTAAGTTCTCAAGAAAAAGAATATTTATTAACCTCTTCAGAAAAAGAAGATATTGAAAAACAATATAATTCTCCTGAAGTTAAACGCATGCTACGTGAAAATCTTAATGATTTAGTTTCTGAACCTTATATTGAAAAAGGTGTAAAAACTAAACCTTTACCAGTACGTGGCGGAATAAATTCCACAGAATTTATTCCTAAGAAGAAAATTCCTTCGGATTTTTCTTCGCCTTCTTTAGAAAATTTATATACTACCTTTCTAAAAAATTGGAAGCGTCGTGTAAACAATCAAGAAGCTTTAAAAAATTATCTAACACGACGTATTGATAAACGTGAAAAACGTAAAATCACTAAAGAAAAAATGTTACAGAAAAAATTCAATACATTGAATGATTGGCTTTCTAAATCTAAATCTTTACAAACTAGTGATACTAAATCCACACAAGATTTTAATAAACGTATTCCTATTTCAACTACAGATCAAAATTCCGAATACTTAACTTCTGGTTTACAAAAAGCTATTTCTGATGGGATTAGTACAGCTAACACACAATCTAATAAATCTGTTGGAGTTAACATGACAGCATTTAGCAAAATTGACAATCGTTCTTCGGTTAAAAAATTAGAAACTTTACGTTTATCTCAAAAACAAAAATTAAATCGAGAAATTCAAACTGCTACAGATAAATTACATCTTATTACAAAACAATTAGATAATAAACCTATTTCTCGTCGAGCTGTAACAAGTCTTAAAACTCGAGTTTCTTCAATTTTAAAATCTTTTAGAAAGACTTATGGAGGTTTATCTTTAATTAATTATAATCAAATTACTAAATTTGCTAAACCTATTAAACAAAAAAGTTTAAATAATTGGCGTAAAAAACAACGTGCTATTGGTAAACAAAAACGTTTACGTAAAGAATTTAAACTTCTTTTAACTAAAAAACAAAGTGCTCAACAAACTGTTTTAGATATTCCTAACCGTAAAAAACGTATTAATTCTACCACTCAAGGTAATGTAGAAGGTCCTTCAACAACTAATTCTATTGGTTTACACAATATTTTAGCTAATGATACTACTGAAAATAATTCTTTCCTAAATAATAATTATTTAACAAGTTTTTTCAATTTTAAACGTGAGCGTTCGCCTCAACGTCGTTATCGTGTTCGTAAAAGTCGTGGTGTTTTTAGAAAACGCAATTTAGGAGATTTAATGAAAAAAGATATTAAAGTATTCTTTAATAAAACTAGTTTATCCGGTGCTTCTTTAGATCCTCAGGATATTGCTGAACGTAACCGTTTCTATAGTAAAATGCATTATCTTAAAGGTGGCGCTACTTCTTATAAACTTGACTCACGTTCTCCTGAAGCCGCAGGTTCTCGTACAGATATTCAAAAGCCTGAGGAATTTTTAAGTTCACAAGGTCAAAACTATTCCAATGTTTTAGAGTTTCAACAAGCACGTGTTAAACAACGTAAAAATAAACAACGTAAACTTCGTGCTTGGAAACAAAAACGTATGGCACTTCGTGCTTCTCAAAAACGTCGTAAATATCTAAAACGACGTCGTTATTCTATTAGTAAAATACGTGTTTTAAGTAAACAATTTAAACGTGTTAAAAATAAACTTGAAATTCAAAATTGGTGGTGGAAACATTATTTACCTTCTATTCAAGCTTCAACAGATGCTCTTTGGCAAATTGAAAAAGATCGATTAATTCAAAATAAACTTTCTCAATTATCTCCTCAAGAAATTATGCAACGTGATGGCGGAGAAAATTCTTTTAGAATTTTCTCCTTAGGAATAAATTCTAAAGAATTTATTCCGTCTAATCGATTTAATAATAGTTTACAAATTGGTAATAAAGATTTTAAACCTTTAGCTTTACCTGAAGCTATGCGTATTCAATCTAACTTTAATTCTGGTTCTTTTGATGCTAATCAACCTCAACCATCGAATTATTTACAAAATACTAATCCAAATTTAACTTCTGATATTAAAGAAAATTCTCAGGGTCAACTTACTAATTTATCTTCACTAGATAACAAAGATGGATCACAAATTGTTAATCAATTATATGAAAATTTATTCATTAACAAAAATTCAAATATATCTTCGTCTAGTTCTTCGTTAAATGATGGTATTAATACTGTTAATCCATTACAAGAAAAATCTAATGATTTTTCTTCGCCTTTATCAACTACCAATGTTTTTGGTCTTTTACCTAATACTTCTTTACCTTTTTATGCTGGTTGGGATGAATCTTTAAGAAAATTTGTTGTTACTAATCGTTTATTATCACGTCAAGACGCTGGTTATGAAGTAGATAAATCTTTTGTTTCGCCTAATATGGATTCAACGTTATCTTCTCAAGATAATTCTTTATTATCTACTAAAGAAAAATTTACTGAAGCACCTCTTCAAGGTATGAATGCTGCAACTACTTTATATTGGCAAATTCCTTTTACTACTTATGATCCTGATCAGTTCTTTGCTTTAGGTATGGATGGTTTCTCTCCTATTGCTTGGCGTAAAATGCTATTCCGTCATAGTATTTTAAAAACATGGTTAGGTGATCAAACAATGCGTAACAAAACTACAGATTCTGTTTCTTCGCCTGTTGATTCTTATACTGTTGGTATAAAAAATACTGTTAACCATAAAGACTTACTAAGTACTTTACAAAAAACTAATAAAGGTGTTCGAACTTTTGACGCGTTTAGCGCTTCTGCTTATCCATTAGATAATCGTGATAATAGTAATCAACAAGATGGTTTTAATGTTTCTCGTCGATTAAAGAAACGTCTACTTCGAGTTAAAAAACATCCTCGTACACCTGTTTGGTTCCCATCTGGTCCTTTATTAAATCAAGTTTTACCTGTTCATTATATTTATGTATTTTATAAACGTTCTCGATTACCTCGTAATCGTTATTTAAGTAGACGTTTATTAAGTGTTAATAATATTAATAACAGTGAAACTTTAAATAATCTTATTTCTTCTAATCCTGCTTTTTATAACTATGATTTTACTTTAAGAAAACGCTTAAAACCTAAACGTAAATATCATTTAAAACATGATACTTCTATTGTTATTCCACGTCGTCTTAAATTCTTAAATTGGGTTCAACCTAATACTTTAACTGACGGTAATTTACAAGTTTCATCTCAACAGGATATTAATTCTTTAGTACGTTGGAGACCTATATCTTCTAAAAAAATTAATAAATCTTTTTCTGAATTAATGAATGAACAAAAAACTTTAAGAGCTAAACGACAACAACGTTTAGCTGGAGTAAGTCCTATGGATCAACCTTCTCTTCGTGTTAAACAGTTAAAACGTCGTGTTCAAAGACAAGTTATTCGCGCCGTTTGGCGTTATCGTCCTCGTGCTGGTGGTTTTGTATGGCCTGGTGATTATTTAAAATTAGAATCTGTTTCTATTCCACGATTAACTCACAATGTTCCAACTCAAGACAAAAAATCAACTAAAACACGTAAAAAGAAACGTAAATTAGTGGAATGGCAAATTCAACCTAAAAAATATTTATATCAAAAACACAATATTCGTGTTCTTAAGAAAAAACTTGAACGAGCTGGTCGTTCAAATAATACAAAACAAAAAGTAAAAGAATTAAATCTTAAAATCTAATCGGAAAAACAAAAAAATTTTTTCGTGTCGTATAAAATCTAAAGTTTTTCTTAAAGTCCCTCTTTAGGGGACCGCTAAAAAGTTATAATTCAAAGGAAAAATTTTATTTTTTATAGTTTTCTCTCTAAGGGGGTCCCTTTGAGGCCCCCCTTTTTTACTTCTATTACCACAACTAATTCTTATTACTAAAAAAGTAATAATTTTTTATTTTAATAATTCTGTTTAAATCTTTTTAGATTATTCGATATAATTTTTTTTCTAAAGGGATACTCACCAAATAATTTGGTGAGTATCCCTTTTAATTATTAATTTTTAATCGTTAAAATCCAATAAGATATTATTATTGTTTCATCTTCTACAAAAAAAATAGTATTAAGTTAATAAAGAAATCAATGAATTTTTTTGAATTCTTTCTAAACTTTTTCTTTTTTCAACAAAAATTCATTTTAATAAGAAAACATAGATTTTTTCACGGGAAACATTAAATTTTTTAAAGGTTTTTTCCTACGCGTCAAAAAATCTTTGGTTTTTTGTCTGCCTTTTTGAAACTTAAGTGTTAATAAAAAAAAGTTCCTCCGGAATTTTTTTTTTCATCGATTTTACAAGCGTTTGGTATCAAAAATTTTTTAAAAATTTTTTTTTTGGAAAAAATCTATTCCATTCAAAAAGTGTCGATTTTACAAGGGGTAAGTATCAAAAATTTTTATAAAAATTTTTCTTTTAGTTTATTTTAGGTAGGTTTAATTTTAATAAATTATTAATTCTCACTTAGTCATTATATTATGTTTCGAAAGTAAGCGGAAAATTAAAACAAGGATATCCAAAGGTTGTTACAACTATTTTTATTTAGAATAAGAACATCATCTTACGATTCTTGATCATAGTCTATTGTTGTATCAAACAAACTGAATTAAATAAAAAAATACTTCCAACGTAAAATTCTATTATACAAAAATTAGATTATAAACCAATACAAAAAATTTTAATCATAATAGTTAAAAAAAAAATTTTTTAATCACAAAACAAAGAAAAGCACATACACATACACATATAAGATTACAATTTTTTATTTAAAAAAAAAAATTTTTTTTTTTAGGATTTTTTTTCTTTTTGTTTTTCTTTGTCTTTTTCTTTTTGTTTTTCTTTGTCTTTTTCTTTGTGGTTTCTTGTTGTTATTTCATTTCTTGTTGTTATTTCATTTCTTGTTGTCATTTCATTTCTTGTTGTTATTTCTTGTAGTGGTTTTTTGTACTCCCACCTAAAAAACCCAAGAATACGTGGTGGATATAAGAATTTGTATAAAAGAATTTGTATAAAAGAATTTGTATAAAAGAATTTGTATAAAAGAATTTGTATAAAAGAATTTGTATATTAAAAATTTGTATAGTCGACAGAGAAAAATTTACGATGAAAAATTTTTATAGACTCGTTGTTCTAAAGGACACCAAAACGCGCTTGACACGCGAAGATGAAAAAGAAAACTTCGAAGAAGTTTTCTATTCTTTGTTTTATATTATTTTTAATTCTTTAAAAAATTTTTTTTGCGCGGATTTTCGGAGAAAATAGCGGTCTTTTAGCCTACGGCGAAAAGACGCTTAGGGAAAAACCTAAGGTTTTTCCCGGCTAAGGTAAGAAAATTTCCTAAGGAAATTTTCTGTATCTTCGAAACGCGCCTGTAGAAAAATTTTCGATGAAAATTTTTCTCCGTCGCTTAGAAAAACATGGAAAAATATAATCGACGAAAAGGAAAAAAGAAAAATAAGGGTACTTATAAGAATAAAAACGAAAAAGATGCAAATTGACAAACGAAACAATTCTGATAAATTAAGAAGCAAGGGAATGTTCAAAAAAAGAAAAATGTTTTTTTTATGACGAAAAATAGAAAATTTCCTAAGGAAATTTTCTAACCTGGTTTTTATAAAAAAATCGGGATCTAGAAGGAAATGGAAAAATTTTCAAAGAAAATTTTTTCCAAATAGAATTTCCTTCGACATGGAAAAAACATTAAATTTTTATTTATACGAAAAGAAAAAAAAATTAAATATTTTTAATGTTTTCTTTTCGTATAAAGTAACGTTTTTATAGCCGGGAAAAAACCTTCGGTTTTTTCCCTAAGCGTCTTTTTGCCTAGAGCAAAAAGACCGCGAAAACGTAAAAAATTCTATTTCCTTAAATAGATTGTAAAGAAATCTATATATAAGGAAAGAAAGAAAAAAAAAAAATATCCATGGAGAGTTTGATCCTGGCTCAGGATGAACGCTGGCGGTA
>QAXH01005751.1:7642-28047 GCA_004335635.1 Chloromonas sp. AAM2
CCTTATGACTGAACGTATGTCGCCTGAGCATTTGGATTGTGCGTTGAGTCAAGTTTATGTTGCATGTTGGCCTTGGCTACCTGTTCTCTGTTGTTCTCTGTGCAGAACGTGTAAGCTGATTTTGGCAAGGATTCTGGTCTGAAATCGGTAAGAGTTCGCTTGAAATTGCGGTCGATTCAAACTGCGTTCATCTACAAAATAAATGGTGTATTTTCGGATCCGTAAAACTTAGCATCCGTAAAGCAAACTGCGGTCCTATGTGGGGGAATCAATACCGGGACATGCGTCGTCATGTCAAAAGTAGTGATAGTAGGGGCCAACATATCACGGCTTGGTCACTCAGGATACGTCACTACAGTCTAATGATAGTTGTTGTTGTTGTTGTTGTTGTTGTTGTTGTTGTTGTTGTTGTTGTTGTTGTTGTTGTTTACATGGCATTCAGTCCGGGGAGGACTGCTCAGCGAGAGTCACTTGCTTGCTGGTTGAGAGTCACTCTGGATTTTACCACGCCGAGTAGTAGCACTAGTGATGATAGTATTCATCAGTGGCCAGACATCAGCACACCTGGCGTCATTGAGACATATGAACCTGCCTTCAGCATCTACTTTTCAGACGTCATTCTGGCTCGAGAGCAGTGACATGAACACTGAAGGACAAGATGGGTGGACATACTTGACTAGGCGACAACCGAACATTTACTCATATCAATGCACCTGGTCAAAGGATCGGGATAGTGGGCAAGACTTCTGCAAGATTTCTGTTGGAATGCACCTCGATGTCATCTGGGTGTACTGGCTAGAATTGGGTGGCTTTGTCTGCGCCTCGGGCATCAGGTCAGGAGTTGCGTGTGTGGGGTTGCCCACAGGTTGCCCACTTGTATGGGCTATCTAGGATCTACAAGAGCATGGCAGGTTTTGTATTGGTGTGCACTTGTCTGTATGTAGCCCTGCCTGATGTCCAAGGCTTCTGTGCCCAAGGTCACCTTTCATACTGTGTCCAAGGTCACTGGCTTACTTTATCTAACACGTCTCTTTGCTTGAGCCCATCTTATACCGTAATTATCAGCATTATAAATTACACCCTAAAACGAGGACCAGTCAGACGCTGCCTTGCAATAGCTCTGCAACTGCCTGCAAGCAGTGCCAAACTCTTTCGCCTGCTTGGGGCCAACTGTGCATGCACCTTCTGAGCTGAGGCCACACAAGGTGGTAGCTAGTATTACTAGTTAAACTATCACCCAGGCGAGACGGAGACGCTGGTGCTCTAATCTTCGCACTCGAGGAGTGGCGTTGTTATCCCGAGGGATCCACGGTGGATCTGTTGTCACGATGACGGATCATCATCGTCTTACGTATTTGCAGACCCAGGTCAACCTGTCCCGCCGTCACGCGCGTTGGCTGGAGTTTCTGTCACGTTCCCACTTCAACATCATGACCCAACATGGAGTTGATAACGTGGCGGATCTCTTGAGCAGGCACCCAGCGCTCTCTGGGGGGCGTGCTGCTGTGATCAAGTACACGCTCTGCAGCGCATCGTTCAGCTGCCTCCTGGAGGGGAGGAACCTGTGGTGTTACCAGGTCCAGTGAAAAAGCCGTTGTGCCGAGAGAGGGCAAGAGCGGATAGTTTGGACGGCACGCAACACGAATGTGCAGGGCAGTGCTGCCGGTAGTTGTGGACGTGCGGGTAAGACCACAGGTCGATCATGCAGACACAACAGCCATCGAGCATGAGGCTGCTCTGGTAACCCTACCACTGGCTGAGGCAACCAGAGCTTCTAACACCAAGGACCCCCCCAGTTTGATGATGGTGCCCAAGGTGTGGGCGGCTAAATGGCATGGTTTAAAAGATTTTCAGGGTCAAGGTCAGTGTCAGAGCTAGTGCAATGGCAACTCTCACAATGTCAACTGTTGATAGTCAATTCCAGTCATTTAAGCGGCGTTTTTTGCCATACGACGTTAGTTCATGGTCCATTTAAGGACATGCCACACAGAAGCGATCGATTGTCGTGGGAGCTTGGAAATCCTCCAGTCTTGCAGCCCTTCTCCTTGACGCCTTGCCGGTACCTTCTCTGCAAGTGCACGGTGATGCATACAGATTATTGGCGGTGTCAAACGGCAGTGTCAAACAGTGTCTGCGACAGGCTGTGACAGTGTCAAACAGTGTCAAACGGTGTCTGCGACAGGCTGTGACAGTGTTAAACAGTGTCAAACGGTGTCAAACGGTGTCAAACGGTGTCTGCGACAGGCTCTGACAGTGTCAAACCGTGTCAATTGGTGTCTGCGACAGGCTGTGGCAGTGTCAAACAGTGACATACGGTGTCTGCGACAGGCTTTGATGTGTGCGTCAAGCTCTGACGTGCTGCTGACAGGCTCTGCACAACATCGTCGAAACTCACCGGTGGAAGCGCGGAGACTCTGCGGAGACTGTGGACACGGCTCCAAGCCTCGCACAATCGTGCCCTGCAATGCAGAATGGGATGTGATGTGGTGTGTGATGACGAAATGAGATTTGCGCGAGGCCGACTGCAGCTGTTCAAGGCACAAAGATTGCCTCTCGCCAACGCCCTCCAAGCCAGCAGAGGTCCTCCGGGGCGAAGAGGACGAGCAGAGAGCGACGGTGTCGATATATGGCCACGGATTTGACAGGTCACAAGCGTTTCTCTCACTCTGACGGAACTGTGACGACACATCTTGCGCCTCAGGCCTCTCAGTGCTGTTTGTAGTGCTGCTTATTGTGCTATATTGGATTACACGGGCCCCTGAATGCCTGCTGATTGCCTTGTCACATCTAGCCAACCACTCATGCCTGCCTGATGACCTGGTCACTCAGCGTCAGACTGAGTCGGTCTGTCAGTCGGACCGAGTCGGTCTGACGTCCTCTCTTCAGTGTTAGATGAGCTTCTCTTTACTTGCAGCACTTGATATGCTTCTCCCGGCAACCTTGAACACGCAACATGTTTCAAAAGCCTTCCAGAAGAAACGGCTGCGAAGGGCGAACTGGTTGGCGAATTGTCAAGCCGCCGTAATTTGTTATTACAACAACGACATCCGTAATGTGTTCTGTTTTTCACTGGCATTAGCACGGCAATCCTTGTTCAGTCGCGTCAGCGTCAGGGGATGCTTGCGACTCTAGACACTCAAGCTCCTTCTTATTGGTCTTGTGAATCAACTGCACGGTTTGCAGCCTCGCAGCTGAGGGCTCGGCCCGATGGAAGGAAATGGTAGCACAACCCTGGGCGCCAGCCCCTTTGTGAATGGAAAGGAGGTGAGTAAAGTGTTGAATGTCGTCCGTTGGTGGCCAACAAACGGAGAAGACCCGTAGCAGTCGTCGTATTGTCCTCATTGCTAAGCTACGGAAGAAGAGCCAATGCAACAATGGCATTCCTGGTGGAACCACCGACGCAGGAGCCTTCTGCCGTGCACAAGGTCACCAACAAGGCAGTAACACTGGCAGTCAGCCTAACAGGGAAGCTTTCGGAATCACTAGTCCGGTACGTACTCATGCGGAATGGCAGGTCGCAACCCGTAGGCAGCCCAATGGCACAGCTGTGCACTTGGCAGTTAAGGCAGCACTAGCTCTGGGCTTCGGCTTTCGGCAGCTGAGCATGCTGCCGTCGGAAAGCGAGCCTAACCGGGTTTCGGGCCCACCCATGGTTTCTGCCGGCCCTTCTTCGCGTGCTTGTGCCTGGCATGTGCATGTATTTCGCATGTTGTCATGCATGTTAGGCACGGGGCCTCTGCCGCGCACTCACTTGGGAGAAGTCAGTGGTACTACACTGTGCATGACTGACACAGTCTGGCATGCCTTCCAGCTACTAGATTTACCTGCATGTGCTCCATCCTGCGTGCACTAGTAACCTCAAAGTAATTCATGCATCACGGCATGCACATGTGTGCTGTTGGCACTACCTCAGCTGTCACTTCTGAACATTTTTCATCATTTTTAAAAGCATTTCAGCACTAGCCAACAGCATGCAACCATGACATGGGCAGTACTGAATCATGCCCAGCCTTGCTTTTGGTACACATCCTCAGCAATCAAGCCATGGGTCATCATCTGCCATCACAAACCCCATGCATGCACTTCCACTAGCGGATCCATTCCATTCCAGCAATACGAATCATTCCACATGCATTCATGCTGCCCATGTTTAGGGCGTTTCGCAACAGCAAGAACCTCAAGCGGTTGCTCCGGAAACAGCATACCTTGGACGGGAGTAGCAGCTGTGGGGGTAGCACAGCCGGCGATGCGACAGCGGCAGAGGACGATGGGGATGCGGATGAGGGTGTCCTAGGGGACGATGACAACCTTCGACAAAGCCTTGGACAGGACCTTGCAACAGCAGAGAGGGTGCTGCTTGATGATCCGAAGACCATCACTCTGCAGATGGGTGCTAGAGCGGAGGAGGCACCGGCAGAGGTGGGTATACGGACTAGGCTGTCAACAGCGTTTTTGCTAATTTTTCCGGCCTGTCAGCAGACTGTCAGGCTGAACAGCCCAGCCTGGCAGGCTGAACAGCCCGCCTGGCGGCGGGCTGGCAGTCTGTGGCACCTGCCTGGCGGCCTGTTCCCTGGCGGCCTGAAGCGTTCACCTGGCAGTGGCTGCTGCGCCTGGCGACCTGGAGCCTTTACCTGGCGGCGGCCGCAGCGCCCTGGTGGCCAAATATTCAAATAGCATGGTTGCACAGTAGGTGGTTCAGTATAACAAGCTTACAAGGCCCAACCTTCCTGGCTGTTTTAGCAAGCATAAAGCAGAAGCAAAAACACATTGTCAGGCTACCCAAGGCCACATAGTCAAAGGCCCCAGACGTCTGGTCTCTGTGTGTTTCGGGTGGCTGTGATACGCCAAACAGTGTAGCACAGCTGACATGCGCAAGAGTTCAAACCAAACGTCAAACAGAGGCTTCTTTGGCTGTTGCTGCTGGTAAGCTCAATCTGCGCTGCCTCCTCCGGTGTGTGGTTGTGCACTACCTGGTGCGGGCCAGCACTTGCGCTGCATAAAGAGCTTGTGAGTGGCATGGTCTGTGAGCGTGTTGGAACACAAGGAGCCGAAGTCATACAAATGATTTGTTGTAATGGCTGCATGGGTTGCGCCAAAGCTGGCCAGTGGGCATGTCTGCTCCGACCCATGGTGCAACTACAGGATCTTTGTGCCACTCCAGTTTGATCTGCCGATTATAATCGCACTGCTGACGAGGGCTGATTTGGCTTGAAAGTGGGTGTTTTGAGAGGGTGCTTGGGGCGATTGGTCGCTGGCTCACGAGGACTTGTCACCAGGTATTGAGATAGGTATATAGATAGGTATTGAGATAGGAGATAGGTTCTCCTTGTCTGTGACCCCAGACGAGGGTGCTGGAGCTGGGACACCTGTGCGGGTTGACTACCCACAGAAGGCCACGAATCAGCTGCGCCTGTGTGTATTGCGGTTAGCAGGTCTTGACTGGGCTGTCAACAATTTGAATGGTGTCGATTCCATTATCGCCAGACGCTTCAGCCGTGCAATTACTATTTGTTAGCACTTCAATAAGCCTGACATGTCTAGCGGCCTAGTGGGCCAGGCCTTCGGCCTGGCAGCCAACTGGCAGCCGACCGTTGTAAAACTGGCGGTTAACTGTCAGCACAAACGCTGCGTGCGGCAGCGAACAGTCAGTGAGAAGTCAAATTGTGACGGGTCGCCAGTTATCAGTAACACTGGCTGTCAACTGGGTGTAGGGGCTTAGCCTGTCATACAGATAGCAAAGCTGTCAGTGGGTGTAGGGGGCCTGAGCTGTCAGTGGGTGTAGGGGAGGGGGGGCGGCTGAATCAGTGGGTGCATGGGACTAGGTTGTCAGTGGATTGAAGGGGTTACGCTGTCAGGCTGGGTAAGCTTGGGCTGGAGTTAAAGCCAGAGCAGGAGAAGACACTGTCAGCAGTACCATGTGCAACTGGGCATGCTGGCAGCCACTACATCTCTGCATGCATGCATGCAGTCAACCAGAGACAGGCCAGCCTGATGGACACGAATCAACGCCAGCAACTCTTTGAATTGTCAGTAGAGCAGAAAGGGTGAAACAACTGAAAAGGAACCATGATAAAACTTTTAATCAGAACAGGGCAGACGAAGCAACACAGCAGGGCGTATGGAGCAACACAACAAACCTGTCTGGGTGTCTGTATACCTGTGTGCAGATGCGCCGTGAGCTGTGGCTGAGCAGTATGGTGTCCAGGGATGCCGAGGTCGCGGCCTTCGCTGGACTGGTCAGCCAGGTGAGCCGTGTGGGACTGGTAGCAATGGGCTTGTGTGAGTGCCTGTGTTTTCCACGCTATTTTTACCTGTCTCAATAGTGTTTGTCGTCTACTCCTGGTGCACGTTGTTGGGGCGAGGTCACCCAGTCAGCGCCATCATCATCATCAACATACCTGTCTTCGTTGCTTCATTGAGGGTTCATCCGCTGCCCATTCATCCAGTACAAGCAGTAGGCACGCCTGTGTAAAACCTTGGGCACCCCAGTTATCTACATCCCAGTACCTTTCTTCATTCATTCACCCAGGCGAGCCTCTTTATCACTCCTGAGCCATGTACATACTGTGGTATGTTGGGTATGCATGTGTAGGAGCTCACCAACAGTGTTGTGGATGCCGACATTCTCAAGGACTGTCACAGGTGAGCCACGTGATCAGTGAAAGTGACCAGTGAATGTGACGTGCAGAGCAACAGACCACTATAACAGTAGCAGGTGGGCTTGTGGTGCGTAAGCCACCCTTAGGAATGCACCACGGTGGTGTGGCAACAAGCACTGCACAGCACCTGTGCCAAACCACCAGAGGCGGCTTGGCAAACAGCAACTAAAACGAGAGACGAGGCAAAACACACTTCATGAGGGGTAGGCAGAGGAGCTGCTGCTCTCCAATGCTCAAACCCATGCCTTGCCTGTTTCAGGACGTACCCTACGTACCGTCGGTTTTCAACGGCCGAGGGGCGTGCCTCCCTCAGAAACGTGCTCAAGGCATATGCGGTGTATGACCCTGAAGTTGCCTACTGCCAGGTAGGCAGCAGTTCACTACCATGTCATCGTCATGACCAGCACGCCGATACGCCCAAAGCAAAAAGATAGTAGGTGGTGACGGGGCTGCAGCTGAAGTTCCTGGCAGTGCCACTACTATGTTGGGGTCTCCATGGGGAAAATCGACCTTGACCAAAATGTGTGAAACTTGGTGAACGGGTGTATCAGCCTATGAATGGAGGTCTGCATACTCCGATTCTACAAGACATGTCTGGAGGACTGTTACACATTCTCACACTCGATAATATGTGTGCACGGTGCATGTGGCAAGTACACATCTTTGATCAGGTGTGTGCATGAGCAGTGCAGCACTGTGTACACTTTTGTGAGTGTGAGTGTATAGAGTGTACACGTTTTGATGTGCCTGTGCACCACCTTTTCAAATATGTGCCTGTGTTTGGTGAGGATGACCATAGCAAGGAGTCACATCTTGAATAATGGAACTACGTGTGTGCTTCATTGGCTGCAGGGTATGAACTTCGTTGCCGGGTGCCTGCTCATGTTCCTGCCCACCGAGGCACAGGCGTTTGCAGCCCTGGTCACGCTCATGCAGGACCGGGGGCTGGCAGGCTTCTACGGCCACAGCATGCCTCTGCTACAGGTGGGTGCAGCACATACAGCTGGTCGCATGTGGGTGCAGCACGTACAGCTGGTCACGCTCATGCAGGACAGGGGGCTGGCGGGCTTCTACGGCCACAGCATGCCTCTGCTACAGGTGGGTGCAGCACACACAGCTTGTCGCATGTGGGTGCGGCATGTACAGCTGGTCGCATGTGGGTGCAGCACATACAGCTGGTTGCATGTGGATAAAGTGGAGCTTGCAAATAGGAGGTCTGCGAGCCCAGGAAAGGTGCTCGTAGGGGTGCTGACCAGGCCCATGCATGAGAATGCCGTGGGCGTAGATGGCTGACGTGCAATAGTGCATGGGGCGGGACAGGCGCCTGGCGCGCTTCAACGGGCACAGCATGCCACTGCTACACGTGGGTTGCAACACGGATGTGTGGCAACTAGCACAGCATTGCTGCAGGTGCAGGAAATGCGTGGACGGTTCACATGGCATTGCTGTGATGCAGTCCTCAGCAATGCCAGCCTCAGCGATGTCCACAGCATCATGTATGTTGAAAGCCGCACAGTGATTTCTGTATCATCCATGATTTCTGTATCATCACTCCCTTGGACACGAACTGATGGGCAAACCTGTGAATTCCATGTAACGATGACGATAATCATGGGCATTGGTAGAGTTATTTCTCCCCCTTATGCCTTGCATTTCAGGAGCAGCTGTGGCACCTGGGTCGGCTGCTCAGCCCCGAGTTGGCAGCACACATGGAGGCAGCAGGTGGGCGTCTTGACTTGCAAGCATGGAGACTCTAGGAGCATGATTATCTTGATGTTCCTCTTAGGCAGAAGCTGGCACGGTTCACTACGCCCACGTGGAGGCTGCAAACCGGTGTTCAAGCCATCAGTCACTGTTAGATGTGGCTTTACATGGACGTAAATCATGTCCATTACAGCAGCAGTCCTTGTCAGCAACAATGCACAATGTGGCCCTTCAGTCTCCATGCTCAATCCTATCACAGCCTCTGCATGGTATCACATCAGTGTAACAGGCTGTTTGCACATCTTGTATCATGTAGCTTTTTATCTTGCGACGTACATCTTGTAACATTTACCAAACATTTATCATGCAAACTATATCATGCAATATATATCATGTGCATGGGTGGTGCCTGTAGCATGCAACTATATCACGAACCTGTATCGTGAAACATATACCAGGTTCAGGGGGGAGAGGGGGCATGCAAAATTTTGCCGACCCCGAACTCACTTTTCGCCAGAAGGGGATGCCGGACACCCCCACACCCATAACAGCCAATCTAAAAGTCCGTTAAAGACTTTGAGTATGCCATCAGAGCTTTCCAGCGAAAAAACTAAGAACTTTTCATGTCTGAGTCAGTTCCCAGGGTCATA
Organism: Chloromonas sp. AAM2; assembly: GCA_004335635.1. Lineage (NCBI taxonomy): Eukaryota > Viridiplantae > Chlorophyta > Chlorophyceae > Chlamydomonadales > Chlamydomonadaceae > Chloromonas > Chloromonas sp. AAM2. Next base: position 16,656 of record QAXH01005751.1, read on the forward strand.
ATCCCTGTCGGTTACCGGCCGTTTTGGGGCCCACCTGTCGCTTACCGGTCATCCCCTGGTTGAGTATGCCAGTATGCTCAGTTTCATAAACGCTTTTCAATGCACTGTTGAAAACTGAGAACTGTTCAGGTTTGAGTCATCTTCCAGGGCCAGAGTCCTGTGCCGGTCCGGGGCACCCCTGCCGGTTACCGGCCGTTTTTGGACCCTGCATGGGTTTCCGGACCATTTGGAGTATGCCATTGTGTCGATCTCAATGCGCCCGTCACAGTAGCATGTTCAGATCATGATTCTGACTTATGGTTGGCCTGTAAATCAAATTTTCCATGGAGGCCCCATACTTCCTTGTACCCGCCTGACCCCCCCCCACACACACACACACCTGTTCCTGACCAGCTCAGAATGGGCCCAGAATTGAATGTAAGCTCCTTGGAGGGTGCCTAGGCCATTGCCGTGAAGAAACTGGGCTACTCCCGTTAGGGGTCAAAAGTTACGGAAGGGCATGCCCCCTGACCAGGCCCATCAAATCCTCCGCATGGTCACTGCAACCAACCCTATCATGCATCCTCAACCTGTAGGTGTTGTTCCTGTGCTGTACGCTGCCTCGTGGCTCATGACATGCTTCGCAGCGGACTTCCCCATTGCCTTCTCAGCAAGGTGGGGCAGCCACAACCACCACTGTTTTTATCAGCTGGGCTTGTCGCTCTTTCTTGCTCTGGGCTCACGCGCACGCTTGGCTTAGAGAGTGACACAGGCTGTTTGGTCTGCAGCACCGCATTTGGTCGGCAGCACCGCATTTGGGCGGCAGCACCGCAAGCTGCAAAACTGCAGTGAGTCGAAGGTCGTGCGATGACAATGATGACACTGCACTTGTTCTGTATCTCCACAGGGTCCTGGATGCCTTGCTTGTGGATCATTGCCAGAACAACATGCTCAAAGTGGCCGTCTCACTCATCAAGGTGGGCTGCTGCTGCTGTTGTTGTTGTTGTTGTTGTTGTTGTTTTCATGGGCCTTCAGTCAGGGCAGGGCACGGGCAAGGGGAAAGGAATATCTGTTGGTGACCACTGCACCCTAAGCAACAACCGTAAAGTCAACTTGCGTCAAGGTGGGTTGCTACTGTGTAAGTACAAGGTTAGTTGATACTGAGTAAGGCAGCCAGGAACACCATAACAATCTGGCTGAGACACTCTGGCCCAATCAGAAAACAACTGGATGACACTAGTCCCCTCAGCATCATGTTCAATAAACGATTGGAAAGCCCACTGAGCCAGCATCGTTCATCGCACAAAACTGTTCAAACTGCTGTATAATCAAGCATTTGCAAAGGAATACACTACTCACTGACACTAGCACCTCTCAATTAGCCGCATGCATCATCTTCAGCATCATTGAAACTCGGATGACTGACGCCTTAGCTGACTGTGTGGCCCTTCTTCTTGCGTGTGCCTCTATGGTTTCGCAGCACGCTGAGCCTGAGCTGTTGGCGTGTAGGAGCATGGAAGAAATCCTAGCCCACCTAAAGTTTGTGGTACCAAGTGAGTACCATGCCATGGTGAGCTCCATGATGGAGCTTCACATCAACCAGACATGCGACCATACATGCACAGGAATTTTTGGATTTTTTGAATTTTAGCGTATTTCTGTCCGTGTTCGTCATCGTGTGTGCCAGATAACCATATCACTTAAGAGTGCACCCATCCTTGCCACCATGAACCATAACAACTGTCAACTGCTAACAGTCCACTGACCATGACAACCGGAACCCGATCCCTGCCTCCAGTGGTGCTGTATCATAGCATTCATCATTCATTACATAGCTTCTCATGGTTCAACCCACGGTACCGCAGGACCAACCAGCTAGGCGCTCAGCAGCAGCCAACATCCCCATCCTAAGCAAAGCATGGGCATGGTGCCCCAAAAAAAATGCACATGCAAGGTTCAGGGTCCTCTGAAGGTCTGTTTCTGAGCCTGAAAAGGGAAAAACGATTGCTGGGTTGGCAAAGCCCAGTCATATGTATCATAGCACCACGTGTGCGTTTCTTCCAGGTTGGCCCGAGGAGCGTTTACACGAGGTGCTGCAGGACGCCTTCACCCACCCCTGGACCCGGTGCCAACAGGCCATACTCGCGTGCAAAGAGGGGCAGGAAACGGTCGCGCAGTCAATGGAAAGAGTCAACCAAACAGGTGTGTGTTTGAGTGTGTTTGGACATGTGTTTGGACAGGTGTGTGGGTCATGACAATAGCAGTTTCATGCGGCGCTGTCAAGCGCGGCCATAGTCGCGTGTAGGGATGGACAAGAAACGGTAGCACACTCAGTGGAAATAGTCAATCAAGCAGGTGTGAAAGGGGCAGGAGGGTGTCTTCCTCACGCTGCAAGTGGAATGATGGCTGAAACAAGAACTTACAAAATGTGCACAGCATATGCCATGAGGGAGAAGACAGGTTTCTGCTGGTAGAAGCTGGTTTAGGGTCACATATCGGTAGAGTCAGTGGTTGCTCCCTTATCAGGCACAGGCAACACCAGCTGGGGCCCCCCCAGAGGTGTTAATACTTTCTGGTCGGCGGTACTTGTTCCGTATCCTCCGGCGGCTTCCCTGGTGTAAGTACATATATATGTATACTTCTGACAGTGATGGTTGTTATGCCTGTGGTTGCAGGCGGAGGTGACGGCCCATCCCGCACCACAACTTGCGACACAGCCTTCGACACCCCCGCCTCAACAGACCCCTCAATCAGCACCGCCTCGCTCTCAACCGCACCCTCCGGCGGTAAGGGGATTGGTACCTTGGGTTTTAGTGTACCCTATATTGCTCAGGTTGGTGGGCCAGGGTGGTACGTCCCACCCTGTGTCTTTGGACAGCTTTTCTGACGTAAACAGGCAAGTTATGGATACCCGCAGTTCTGATGAGCCATGACCATGTCAAAGAGCATAATCAGGCAACATACTTGATCCATTTAAAGGATTCAGAAAATCTATCCAGGTCGTGTGCTTTCTTCTGTGTGATCCAGGAAGTGGCCTCATCCTGCTCCCGCCCCCCGCACCAGCCCGGTCATGCAGCCTCCTCCCCCCAACCAGCCCCACCGCCACCTCCCAGCAATCTCCACCCCCACCACCCCTGCCAGACATTCTAGCGGACCCAAATCACAGCATCACTGCACTCCTGGCTGCTGCCTTTGAAGTTGTCGACGATTCGCCGGCTGCAGCCACAGACTCTCTTGTCCCTGCACCGATCCCGTACCCGTTGCTGCCCGAGCTTGCAAGTGCACACGACAGCAACGATGGCACTGGTCATGGCTTTAGTAACGGCAGGGAGAGTGCAGATGGTGTGCTGCCGGCAGCGGCCGCGGGCCCGACGGATGGAACGGCCCGGGGGGACGGGACGGGATGCGCCGACCCCGCGCCCGCCCCGTCTCAGGCCGAAGCGGACGCCATCTGGCTGCATCTAGTTGGCGGCGTCCCCGGCCCCAACCACCCCGCCACCACCACCATCACCCACCGCCTCGCCAGTTCCACACTTCGGCCAACCAACAGTACATCCGATGGCGGGGTTCGGGGGTTGTCCGATTCCGGGACCAGCACCAGCAACTCTTTTCCCGCTCAACCAGGTAGTGGTGCTGCTGTTCATACCCGGAATAGCAGCATGGCTTGCAGTTCTTGGCTGTGGGCAGCCGCCACCGCGTCGGTAAGCCAGCATGGCAACGGGCAGGCGGTGCTTGAACGAAGCGGGAGTGTGGAGATGCGCTACGGGGCGAGCGGAGACGGATCTGTGGTGACTGCTGAGCAGCCACGGGCGAATTGGAAGCAGAGGGAGGCGGAGGGGGCGGAAAGGTCGAGCGGAGATGCACATGGACAGCTGGGAGTGGAAGGAAAACAGGACGAGGGAGAGGGAAAAGAGGCGCAGGAGGGAGAGGGACAGTTGGCGCTTGCGGGGGATATCCTCAAGGCGTTGACAGAAGCGGGACAGGCGGCGGTTCAGGCGGCATACGATCCTCGCCAGACGCTGCCGGCAGAGATGAGGGTAAGAGCGACCCTCACTATAACTAACTGACCGCGACCCTCATCATAACTAACTGACCGCGACCCTCATCATAACTGACTGACCGCGACCCTCATCACAACTAACCCAGTCATTAACCCTAGTCAGAAGTATAGACCGCAGCAGATAGCAAAGACGGCACCCATACTTAAGGCATAATGGAAAATGAGCTACGACATAGCAAGTGTCATGTACTAACATATCGACACCTGCATTAGCTAAGACAACACTCTTCTCTGTTTGCATGCCATGCACACTACTTTTGGCGCTACATTTTGCACTTTGCTTGAAGCTGCATTGATCGTATAGTGATGTGGATTCGATTGCCCATGGTGTCAGTTGCCTTCTTCACACATGCATGCAACACCACCTATTTCATCCTGCTGGCCTGGGTGGGCATGGAAGGGAATGAGATTGATTTCCGACCATCTATGAAAGACAAGACAGGGACGTTCTAGTTTGGCTAGCATCAGCTCCATATACACGGATATACTACTGCAACTGTACTCCCACACAGTTGGTAGTGTGGCAAATTGTTCACTGGAAAACCGAACACTGTAAATAGCAATATCAACTCAGTAGTTGCACCTGTGTGCAGGTGGGCGTGGGTTTCACCTCAGAGCAGGAGCATGCAGCTCAAGTGGGCATGGTCTCGGGCATACCACGCTGCACCACCCCCCCGCTTGTGGACTTCGAGCTAGCAACTGAAGAGTGGGAGCGTGAACAGGGAGACAGCCCCCGTAGCCCCTTGGACCGGGCCTGTAGTCTACAGCAGCAGCAACATGCGCGTGAGCCAAGGCAGCCAATGTCAACGGACATGCTTGCATGTGACCGGCGGTTGGAGGTGCTTGTAGAGGTGGTTGGTTCGGTTGGTAATAGCGACATGTGTACATCGCATGTGATTGACACAGAGGCTGGTTCAGTTGAGGAAGTTGGTTCAGTTGGGCAGCTGACTGACAGCGTGCTGGGTTCAGCAGTAGCAGGGACTGCACACAGCCACAGCCAGCTGGATCTGCAGCATGCTGCGAGAAGCGGCGGTAGCAGCGGGAGCAGCTCACGGCTGGCTCTGCGACCAGCTACTTGTAGCATTCAGTCAAATCAGCCGGCAGGTGCTGACAGCAGCGGCAGCAGCTCACGGCTGGCTCTCCGGCCAGCCACCAGTCCAGCCAGCCACCAGCTGGAGCAGCTAGCTAGCATTGCTGCACAGGGCAGCTGGCCGGCTGAGCCAGCCGACTGGTCTGCAAGCGCATTTGCCAGCAGCAGTGGCAGCAGCAGGCTGGCTCACCAGCGACCGTCGGCATCAGCTGACTGGGCAGCTGCTGCATCACCAGCTAGGGCGGCTGGCGGCAGCAGCAGCAGCCGGGGACTGTGGTCCAGCCCGCTGGCCGGCACAGTCACCAGCCAGCAGCTGCCACACCGGCTGCAGTCTGCAATGTCATCAGAAGACCCGCCGCTGTACCCGATGGCAGGTGCTGGAGCAGCTGCAGCAGCTGTTGCCAGCGCCAGCCTGCGAATCAATGCCATCAGTGGCTGCCGGCCTACCAGCCCACCACGTGCATCCACCCTCCCACACCCACCAGCCATACGCTCCTCACATACAGATCAACCCTCCACCACACTCCCATGGCCTCCATCATTCCGTTCCCAGCCGCCCATCACCGCCACAGCCCCCACATATCCCATCACACCAGCCTCTTCTGGTGCTTATGGTTGTACGATTACCAAGCGTGACGGCATTAACACATCTCTTGGCAATGACGGACTGGCAGGACTCACAAGTTCTGTATTCTCTGCACCGGAGGTTGACGATATGGAGCGGTTGTGTTATGACCGCTGTGCCTTAGATTCAGATGACGATGATGGGATGTGTGTGCCCTTGACTAGTGCTGGGCCGGAGGTGGTAGCTGCTGGCGGGGATGGCGAGGACAACAGCGGCGGGGATTGTAGCAGCGGGGATAGTAGTGGGGTTGCAGTGGGTTGCTATGCACTACACCTTGGTATGGCAGCACACACATTGACGGCCCCATGCACGCGTCATGGTACCATTCCACACAAGTATGTCACGAAGCCTGAGGCGACGCCACCAAGCGAGATGTTCAAACGCCAATCGTTGGAGGCGCCGTTTCTGGACACCAGCGAACACAGCATCACCGCCTCTGCATTGCGTACCCTTGTCTACGAATCTGGAACCACACAGCCCACTACCTGTCCTTCAAGTACAGCTGAGGCAGCAAATGCAGGCATCGGCTTTCCTGTCTCAGCCGTGTCCAAACATACCAAGGCAGTTGCAGTGGCAGCAAAAGGGACCACCCCACGACCCTTGGCCCGTCCCCGGCGCCGATCCCCGGCCGCCCACGCACCCGTCTTACACCACCCTTCCCGCAGTCCGCCGGAACCACGCCTCCCCCACCCACCCCGCTGCTCTAACCGCACACCTGACCCAATAACCGTTTCTAACGGTTTTGATTTACTGGCCGCCGCTCACTCGCTCACCTCTCCCCTCCCAGAGCTAGACCTACACCACTCAGTTTCAGCAACCCCGTCAGTTCAGACGGCTGAGCCTGCTACTTCAGATACCCTTGTTGAACCTGGGCCCTTTAATTCAGACGGCCTCAGTTTAACCCATCCTACATCAAGTGACCATTTGCCTGCCACATCCCCACCACCATCCAGTTCAAGCCCTGGCAGAAGCCCGTCCGCCAGTCCTGAATCACCAAGCGCTTCGCCATACCCCACTAGCAGCACCCACGCCACATGCCCTACAACCAACAACCCCAGCTCCGCCACCGCCCAACTCAATGGCACGGGCCCGCCTGCTAGTCCCCACAACCCTGGCCATGCCCTTCCCCGGCCTCCCCGACGCTACAAACCCCGACTGCTGACCAAAGCAGCCCTCGCCGCCATGAACTCCCCTCCCCCAAACACCAGCACTAAGGACGGAAACGTCAGAACCGTTTCATCACATGCCAGCCCGAGGGGTGCAGCTACTGCGGGCCCCCTGCCACGACCTCCCACTCACCATTTAGAAACTCAATGAGACGATGAGTTTGCATTCACTGCTATTCAGCAATTCAGCATGCTTTTGTGGCCCTGCAAATGCAGGCCCAGCAATCGCACTACGTGTTCAAATGTCCACTTATTGCTTCGCTACGGTCATTGCCTTTGACGTTGAGCAAACAGCACGCATGAGAGGTCAAAGTATATCAAAACACACGAATGAGCAACTGCCAGGACAGAGCAACTTCGATAAACCTGGCTAACATGCTGACGGGTTTACTTGCAAGGCAGCACCATGATGACATGGTTTGGTTGAGTGAGCAGCACTGATTCATCGGCACTGCTTCCAGTCTGTGGTTTTCAGCGGGGCCTAACAGAACCCGGAATTAATCTTGGTTTTTGTTTGATTTCGCAGCAAGGTCCATTTCTCATGCCTGGCATCCATTTTTTAGGCGGCAGCGTTTTTCTTTTTGCAGGGAGCACACGCTCGGATGACATGGCAAGATGTCGTGGGTGCCATTATAACCCTCATTATAACCCTCATTATAATTCACTGCCATTATAACCATCTAACTGGTTATATACATCCCTCTGGAGAGCGAGACGTACTACAGTGGCTCCATCCAAAGAACTCGGACAGCCACCATAGGCAGTGTGGCTGGCTGTGCACCCTGCAGTGTGTAAGGCCGCTGTGGCACACCCCCACAGCAGCACTGCAGGCAACCTGAGCCGCACTGCCCTGACCATCATGGCACGCTACATTATAATAATAATAAACTAATGAGGGAGGCACGTGACTGAAAGCATGACTTCAATGCATTGTAAGATAACAGCTGTCACACTGACGTGGCAGGGGACCACACGCTGATGGGGCAAGGGATCACACTCGGGCCTCGCTTGTTGAGCTAGGCGGTATTGCAAGGTTTTCACGTGCTTTCCAGTCACTGAGTGTTGACGCATGATTCCCAGTCACTGAGTGTTGACACATGATTCCCAGTCACTGAGTGTTGACGCATGATTCCCAGTCACTGAGTGTTGACGCATGATTCCCAGTCACTGGTACAATTGTATGCGGATTACTGCTGGCACATAATTCGTACCTTTACATCTGAAGCCGACTGAAGACTGCCCATATGCATTGAGACTTATCAGGCCCTGTTCGCATGGGTTGCCGATATAGCAGTGACATTGTGGGATAATGCAACATTATACATCCTGTGTGTTTAGTGCCAGAGCCGTGCTGGCTTTGCACGACATGCACTCATGTCTTTACGCACAGGTCGTGTGATGGTCGTTTTTTTTACTGCTTTTCCCTAACTCAGTGGTCTGGTTGCGTGGGTATGCCTGAGCTCGTGGTTTGAGAACTGAGCGTCCAGGGTAGCTCAGTGGCACACTGTAACAACCCAGCTGCGCATGGGCAACGGTCGACACAGCATTGAACAGCAGTATGCTTAAATAGTCACTCAACAGTAGCACTAGTCTGGTCAAGTGATGTACAGTGCCCCCCAGGGGGCAAGGCTGAGGTACCTCGCCAGCAGCCTGCCGCCCTATGCGGGGCAGGGGGGGTAGCTGGGGGGCGGCACTGGCATACCAGTGTGTCAAACAAGGCCCATGAGATGTAATTAACAACTGGTAGTTTTTATTTCAAAAACATTGATCATTTCTCGCTGAGATCAGAACGTATACATGTCTCAACTGCAAACTGCTGAAAAACATATAAAAAAAAACCTTTGTTTGCCAACCACATGTGAAATCCAAGTTAACAAGATCCCAACCGAGCCTGCGATACGCTGTTGTACCAGCTGTACCATGCCTCTGTGGCGCTTGGGCCTTGGGCCTGGGTGCTGTCACACTGTATAAACTGATCATGTGGCCCTATACAACACCTCTGTTCCGTTGCAAAACACGGTTTGGAACGATTTCATCATAACCTCAACGTACACATGTCTTGCAGACCCAAAGACAATAAGGCTGCTGGCAACAAACAAAAACGTAACAGAACATGGACAAACAAGCCCCACCATAAGGGGGAAAAGGGCGTATGACGGATGGAAGTTCCACCAAAACAGACATGTATGCAGATACCACAAGTAACGCTCTATGATAATAGATTGTCCTCAGTTTGCTAGCACTGTCAGCTTCAAGCATGCATGTCCACACCAGTTCACAGGTCATCCACAGCATTGTGCTAGCATCACCACATGGGCCTGCCTAACAAGTATGTACAGCCCTGAACCCTAGTTGCGCACGCTAAGCTACCATTGCCTCAATTTCCAATCTCGTCCTGCGCAGGTGGCTCCAGATCCCTGAGCAGCTTGGACTGCTCAAAGTCAACCACCTTCATTCCTCCTTGCTGCTTATTTGACACAAAGTTGGAGCGTTGAACGTCGCACACCAGCGTTACAAAGGGCAGGCAGGCAACGGAAAGGCACCATTGTCCAGAGAGATGGAACATACGGACTTCCAGCAAACCACTGCATAAATTGTGTTGACTATGCGATATGAAAATTATGCTGACTATGCGATATCATGCATGGGCATCATCTACCGACACCACGATAACAGCAAGGCGGGAGTGAGGGCCCAGCGTTCTAGCGATGCAACCACGGGCGAAGGCATATGCATGGGGTTCTCATGCAAGGGCACATGCATGGGGCAAGGCTGCTGCACACCTTGCCCTACCTGTGCAGTACGGGCTACTGTCCTAGCATGACACATACAATGGTGATGATTTTAATGCATTTGCAGCCATGCAACACAAAAGGTACAGCTGCTTGCAGTGCCCTCACAGTTATTACCTGCACCCGGGTCTGCTGCACATCTTCGTCAAGGCGGCCGTGGTGGCCTCGCTGGACCGTCGGCCCAAGGAAAGGAGCTCATCTCGGTGCTGCTGGAGGCGCAACTGCACCCGGAGGTAGAGGCAACAGAGGGGCAAAGCAAGACACGGAAAAGGACAGGAGGTGAAAATATACGATGAAGCATACAGAGTGGGTAGGCAACCTCCCACATGGTTCATGTGTCTGACCAGTGCAGTAGGCAGCTGCAGCATCAGCAAGGAAATGGCAGCAGCATTTTCTGCCCTCACCTGTGCAGCTTGCGCATGATGTGCAACATTTTCTGCTGTTGGGCAGGGCGGATGGCGCCAAAAGCCAGGTTGATTCCAGTTACTTAGTCGTGACCAGGCCTGCAACTGGGAGGGAGGAACACCAACACATCACATGGTCCATATTATATCCATATTATATCCATATTACATGTCAGTAGAGCAAGATTTGCAACCAATACTTGGTGTTGTTCTGCGGTGAAACTTCGTAGCGTCGTCTTGTTGTGCCTTGGTAAAGCTGGCGTGAGCCTGGCAGGGCATGACTGGCCAGTTCTGAGACAATTGTTGTGGTCGCAATGACAAGTGCGTCTTTTTTTGTTTCTGACTGTGGTTATATCGGGATCACTGCCAGGCAGAGCATGCATAATATCAACGTGTTGTCACCGTGAATGCAACCATTATAGGAGCCGGTCATTGTAGGTGTGACCTGTTTTTGCAGCTTGGAGTGAGTTGACCTACACAGGTGAATCTGACACGTCAATGACCCGGTGAGCTGGTCTGCTTGTTCAAACTATGGAGATGCAAACGATTGATTGCATGTTTGATCACGGCCGTGATTGTCTATGGCGGCGTCGTTGTGCCGTCCAGTCATCAACGCCGACCACATTGGCCTTTCGCACCTTTGGTTGGTTAGTATCGTTTGTTCGTCTTCGCATGACGTTTGTTGCCTACTTACTTTCTGTGCCCGTAAGCCGCTGATGATTTTGGTTTGGCCCGGTGGCGAGCATGGCTTGAACACATGGCTTGGGTTTGCATGTGCGGCAGTTGGTCCTTGTTCGGGGCCTGTATGCATGGCTTGGGTTTGCATGGCTTGGCTCACGTTCTGCATGTGTGGCAGCATTCCAGGGGGTTTTCCTTGGAACTTGGGTGTCAGAGTCCAGGCATGCACGCAGTTATCTGAGATGCTCACTTAACGTGACCCATTGCTGGGCTTTGTATGATTGTACCTGACGCCTGTGCTCAAAGAAGATGCCTGAGTTACCTTGACAGCCTGGGGCTGGCGTGGATGGGTAGTGGGGTTGGGGGAGGAGCATTTTGGGTGTCGGTGCGGGTCTTGGCTGGTGCTCCAGGGCATTCGATTGCCTGTAGTTAGGGAGAAGGTGGGGTTTCAGGGCACCTGTTGAAATTGGCACGTACACAGCCGCCCAAATGCTAGGAGGGTCTGCTCGCAGGCAAACACCCTGCTGGCGGACTACATGGGGCAGCGCGGCCGCTGCACAGTAGCGGAGGGCCCTGTCCTGACTGCATGGGGCAGCGC
>QAXH01005752.1:0-17855 GCA_004335635.1 Chloromonas sp. AAM2
TGCCATGTGAGCCATGCGTGTTGTGTGTGCCATGTGAGCCATGCGTGTTGTGTGTGCCATGTGTGTGCAGGAGCCGTTCCGAGTGCTGCCTCTGCAAGCCATTTGCAGGTACGAGTCGGGTGGAGAAAAAAGAGGAGGCAGGAAGAATTAGGGTAGAAAGGAGGGGCACAAGGGTAGAAAGAACGGGTTCGATCTGTCATTTGAGGCAGAAGGGCTATGCAATCTGTGGATGTGCCCAGAACTGACCACATGTCTGTCCATGTAAGGTAGTTGGCGGCGCTGTGCCATGCATGGTCTTGTCCCGTTGTTGCGCCGAGGTAAACAGGTTGGACAGCAGCTCTAGTTGGAAGTTCACTACTTGTATGTCAATGGATGTACAGTGTGTCAGTGTCTTCGCTTTGATATTGTGCAGAGGCATAGAGGTGGGCGTGACGGACTTGGCTTCCGCCGCCCAACTGTCACTCCAACCACCCGTTTGTGGCGCCCACCCCCCACCCAAAGGCGCCACAAAACAGACAGCAGCGGAGAACGGGAGCTCAGGGGCTGCTGGGGGCTCCCCAGGCAGCCCTACCGATGCAATGTTGGCCATGCTCGGCCTAGGCCACTATGCCGAGTTGAATGCATCTCTGCAGCGGAAGGGTTTGGTGGCAGGCAATGGCGAACGGGGGACGGGAAAGGGGCAGTTGCAAAGCAGCCAGAGTGGTGCTATGGCAGCTACTACTGGCGCCCCAATAGCGACATTAGGCAGTGCCCCGTCTGTGGTTAAAGGGCTTCCTTTGGATGTTAGCAGTAAAGGCACACAGAAAGGCGGGGTCGGGAGGGAGCTGGACGGAACTGACACGGCCGACGCTAGTCAGAGAGAAGGGAATGGAGATGGTGGCCCGAGAGCGCAAGCTACGAGTAGCCTGGCTGATGTTGGTAACTGGCAAGCGTTGGGGAGTAGTGCAAGTTGGCAGGGGAGGGGAGGGGTGTCACAAGGCGGTGCGTCTGATGGCGTTTTGCAGGGGCAGCTCTCACGTGGTGCACGTGCAGAAACGTCTAATGATGCACGTGAGAGCTTGCCGCGTGATGCACAGCGTGCGTTTTCACACGAGTTGCCAGCTGTGGGCCAGAAACCTTCCTTGCGACAGCCTATGCAAGGCGCTTCGCACAGTTCTTTCATTTTGGCTCGTCAGGCATCAGACCAGGTGGCATCGGCTGGGCCTGGGTTGCAGGCTCATTTAGAAAATAACGGTCAGCCTAGCCCAGGGCATGAAGACAGCCCCTTGCTGCTGCATGAAAAGTGATCCTAACAGCCATACCCATGTGCGAGTTTGCATGAACCATCAGGCGATTGCTTGACAGTTTGCTCTCTTGGACCTCGTACTCGTACATGGTGTTCGTGGCCAGTCTGTGCGCCTACTCGGTAATGACGTTTGTGGCTAAAACCTGTGTGCGCCTGCATTTGCGGATACGTTTTACGTGCATTTGATCTGGGTTAAGGCCGTGCATCCCTGGGGACCACACGCCGTGTGTTAGGGGCCGAAACCAACTCGCCTGGCCAAATCCAGTCTATGTCACCTTCTGACTTTCACTCACCTTTCTGTCTCACCTGGCTGGTTGGGATGTGTCGATCTCCTAGTCATTATTTCTCCCTGGCCACTTATGATAATCCAGCTGAACTCAAACAAACCAAGACAATTGCAGGTTTGGCCAGGCTCTTGAAAGGGTAAAAGAGAAGGCTTCCCACGGATATGCAGTGTTCGACGCTTGAAGGGTAAACTCCTTCGTTTTTCTTTTGACTCCACTTTGTCTGCGAGTTCACCTTGACGCCCTGTGTTCACAGCCTTGGCGCACAAATGGTGCCTAATCGTGAATATTCTGTGCATGCTGATGGACCTCTGGGCTGGCACAAGCATGTAAGGACTGGCCGACGTTTGCAGACTGAAAGAACAGAGGCGCGAGCATTCCAAGCACCTCACGGACTGTTTTCGTTTCATGATGTCTTTCTGCGGCGCTTTTGTCTTCCTGACTGGATTTGCGGCTTCCGTTGCTGCTCAATTCCTTTTGCCATCTTCTCTTTCCTCCTTGCTCCTTTAGGTATCTTTCCTTGCTCCGTTAGGTATCCTTCCTCAGATCAGGCCTGTTATAATCATCACATGTACGAACAGAAGCCGATCTTTTGTTGTGAGGATTTTGATGTGCGCGTCTGTGCAGTGTGGCAACAAGTGAGCAGGGGTCGTCCACTTACAGCTGCGGAAAACTTGTGATGGCAATATTTCTAGATGGCACTCTGCATATAGTGTCAAGGGTCTGCAAGAGCTCGAAATTGGAATTGTGAAAACGTGAGTGGTGTCCAGCAGACACAATGGGAGCCCTCTGGATTCATTGTGCGAGCTGCACAGGCCTGGTAAAGACAAATTCTTTTCTATCCAAGCCAAGACCACATACAAAGGCAGGGCTGGCAGCTTCTTGCAGCCTGCCCCATCTGTTTTCTGCATCCTGAATCACAATCTTGCCATGCCAGGAACCAAAACAGTTCGTTTGTGCCCTTCCAGGCCTTCTGGCAAATTTTGTAGCTACTAATTTAGTCGTAGGGCAAATCAAATCTGTGCCATCCCACGAAAGCATGGTATGAGTGTTACACGATGGCATACCCGGATGGGTCCGGAAACCCATGCAAGGTCCTAGAACGGCCGGTAACGGGCAGGGGTGCTCCGGACCGGCAAAGAACTCTGACCCCTGACTGAACCCTTATTAGGTCGTTGTTCTCAACAATTGACAGTGCATCATAAACTGAGAACAATGGCATACTCAAAAGTCTGTAATGGACCTGCAACTCGGCTGTTAGGCTGTGTGTGTGTCAGGCGCTCGCTCTAGGCAAAAAGGGAGTTTGGGTCGGCAAAAATAACCGTGCCTACCCCCTGGCGTCTGCAACAGCACATACGTTTCTGTTCCACGCATTTCTGACCGCACGTCCCAGCCACTGTGCCCACAGTCCTCTTCACGCTTGTAGTTACCATCTGTCAGACTTCTGTCCCATATGCTGCGCTGTGACCGACTCGTTGATGCATAGCATGCATCCCAGGACTCGCATGGCATCATCAGGTCTGTGGGTGTGCCTGAGGCAAGGCATGGGCATGTCTTTAGAAGCCAGCAAGGCACAGGCGATATGTTGCACAGTGAGCTTTGACCGAAGTTGATCACTGCTGTGTGCTGTGGACATAGGCAGAGTCCAGCATGGGTACGCAGGCGGATAGTAATCCGCAGAAATTACATAGTATGTTCTGCATGGTTGGGCTTGTAACGTCCGCTTTGCGTGGCGAGATGGATCAACAATCCCCTATCGTTCTGGACTTCCTGCACCATGCTGGAATGCAGTGATACGTCCAGTGGCAATGCCCCCGGGCTGGCGACCTGTGAAAGTGACACGTGCATCCGAAGCCAACGTCAGGCTTCCTGGCCAGAGTGAGAGATGGTTACAACCGCGGTCACCAGGTAACCTCAGGAGGAACACAGAGTCAAAGCAACAGGCAAAGCAAACGGCCCAACCACCATGCCTCCAGACCCCCAGAGGCCAGAAACAGGCAACAGGCGGCAGCAAAACACAAACACACAGGTCACAGACAGACAGGGACACAGACAGCACAACACACGCAGGCCTAAGCCAGAGGTCTCAGCAACACAACCAGACCCCCTCCTTTCCTGGAGCGGCCTTCACGCAAGGCAATTTGCTGGATTTGTAAAACGAACTTGTAATATGCACTGCATTTTATGCGTGTGCGCTGTTTTTGCCTGTCTTGCTGTCGCCTGTTGTGGGCACTGTCAGGCTAGGCTTTCAGTGCCTGAGTGTTCTGGTGCTTCCTGAGCTTTTCACGGCCGTGTTTGGCTGGACCCAATCTGTAAGCTCGTTTTCACTATATTCATGCAAAATCATAACTCTGCCAGTTCGAAGACGGCCTATTAGCTCAGTTGGTTAGAGCGTGGTGCTAATATAGTAGCAAACCCTGTTGGAACGCCAAGGTCAACGGTTCGACCCCGTTATGGGCCACTTTTTCCACTCCTGAGCTCCCGTGCCAGGATAGCAACATCAGAAAGCGTTTAGCATGACAGCACATGAAGGTAAGTAAGGACAAGATCGACTACCACCACAAACCTAACCCTGCTGGGATACTTCAATTGTTCACTAAACGTGATGCATGGCGCCTGAGGGCAGAATAGCAACTATCGCTGTAGTGCGCTCCAGAACTGCGCTGCGTCTTTAGAATTTTGCGGCTTGACTCTCTATGTCAGGCTACAGTGAACCGCTCCCGGTGGTGAGTGGATCCATCAGGCGCGCCAGGCAGGTTCTGGCAGGTTCGTGCCAGGCCAGCGCATGTCATTACTGTCGAGGTTCACGAAGGTCTGGAATCTGGTCGGATAAAGGGACCGTCACTGCACTATGCGGTGCGCTTTTAAGTACGCGAAAGTTTACCGCCTCTGATCAGCTCTTGACGGTCTTACGGAAGTCGATATATGGAATGAAATGCGTAGTTTCGTGGTGAAACGGTAGGCAGGCTTTAGTTGGCCTGGCTGAGCTATGTTCAGTGCCATGGGCCTTGCACCCACGCGCGGGCAGTTCGCTTTCGGTTCTCCCACCCTGTAGTACTGATGTGCTGACACGCAAGCTCTGCAAACGGCTCAATGTCAATCCAAAATTCAAACGCTGCCTCAATCAAGTTCCTGCAATCCAATAAAATGGATCAAAACCCAACGTGACATCATTGCCATTGAGAAGAACAATGCAGAGGAGCAGATTGATGTGCTCAAGCTGTCAACAACAACATCGTAACAAAACCATTCTACTAAAAACATTCATTGAGGTTAGTTGAGAACGGATGAGTCATACGTTGAACGCTGCAAGTACTTGAGCTGTAAACAATCACCGCACCTACGATGCGTACTGCAGCATGAAACCAGGCAACCTTGGCACGTGGCAGCATTTTATCGGTTGAGACTATGTCAGCGCATTCATTAACCCATGCAGCTTGCATTCAGAAGCCATGCTGCGCATCCAACCACCATCCGCTCAGTTTCCAGATCATGCGGCAGCTTAAACCATGCAGACTATACTGCCAGCCCCAGATGCTTCAGCAGAAGCTTTCGCTTGTCTGCCTTATAGCCTGGGTTGGGCACTTCCAGGGCATAGAAACGAACCCACTCGTCTATCTTATGGTCGGGCCAGTCTCCTTTCCGTAGCGCGTTCATCGAGTCAGGTGTGAACTCGTAGTTGCTGGGAAGCAGGCCTTCAGCATTGGTGACGCCCAAGAAGGTAGGAGAGAAGGAAGGAACGAAGCCGCATTGCTGCACTTGATGATAGTTGTGGGCACGCGCTTTCTGATTGCGCCTGCGCACACATGACAGTGTGTTCCATTGGGTCTCAGATGCCAGTGATAATGCATTGTTTTCTCGCCTGCCTAAACAGTGAGAAGGTATGTTCCATTGGGCCCGGACGAAGGTAAATGTGAGAGCTCGTGCTCATGCACCATTTTCAAGAAGGGTGGCATTGCTAGTGCAAGTGCATGACTAGCCCCAGACCGACTTTCAATCTCAGACCCTGAAGTGAGGTTAGAATCCAAAGCACAGTGAAACGAAGCTGCTCTGCGCACCTTTCGATGGCCAGTTGGTTGTCCACTGCATGCTCGCACCGCAGGGCCCTTACTTCGTCCTTTGTCGCCATCACCTCACTCCTGCTTGCCCGCAGCTCGCCCCTCACGCCTGAAAGCTCAGCCTGAGATACAGGGTAGATACAGGGAGTGGAAGTCCAACAAAGGCACTTTTGCAAGGCAATATCTGTACCTACTGTGCACATGTAATCTACATGTACACGTGACAGCTAATTTGAGGCCAATGCCAAGTCGCAGGTGGCTCTTAAGCTGCCAAAACATCGGCCTGATGATGCAGGCCTGATGATACGATGCAGACCTCGGAAGCTGCGATCTGCACGAACGTTCCTTCGGCGCGTGCCTGACTCGCCTGGGTGCTGCGCTACATGAGTCACGACCCGCCTTGGCACCCTTACCTTGACTAATCTCAGCTCTTGCAACACATCCTTCAGCACGTTCACTTGCTCGCGGCCGGTCGTCGCGCCCTGCGCCATGACGGCACAACTCGTTCCACTTTGCGGGACACAAACAAAACACGCCACCTTTGACGGGCATGGCGCGTACGACAGCGTTGTGTTTCGACTTGGCAGGTTTAGATAGCCAAGGCTCGATCAAACCCGGTGTCCGTTGCGCTGACGTCATCCTTTGTGACCCAAGTGAGGCCGACTCGATCCAGGCCGATCGGTTGCAGATCCAGGCCGGCCTTCAAGCCAGCTGGCAAATTAAGGCTGGCGATAGTGTGGCCGAAGCAATTTGCGCAAATGATCAATATTTGCGTTGGACGTGGTTCCTGGTGCGCACTCCTCCTTGTAAAGCACAGAATCCGCTGAGGAGCATTGCATGCTGGCTTACGTGTGGGCCCTGGCCAGTCGCCACTTGCAGTCTGGCTGCCAGGCGCACATTTGCTGGCCGGCAAATTATCAGTAGTTCGCTCTCAACCAAATACCGGGGTTGGAGCGCTTCAGCTCTAGGGTCGGTTTAATGGACGCGTGCGGGATGATGGTACCGCAGATGAGCCTTCGGCTCACAACGTAACATGATCAATCTGTCACAATCATGTATAAAGCTTTGTCATATCTCAGCTCAGATGAACTAAGCCTGAGCAGCACTGAGCAGCATCGCACAGGGTGTGCTCAAATGAGTTCGAGCAACTAATTGAATGGCATAGCAGCAGCAGCAGTTCTGATAGGTCAGCAAGCAATACATCATAAGCGCAATACCAAGCACAGCAACGAATGGAAGCAAGTCCCAGAAATCAAAAAGAGTACAAATTGATTGATTTGTTACATCAGGGAAGCCGTCAAAGGACATGGGACGGGTTGTGTACCGCCCTGACCTACCCTGAGCAAGAAAGGAGAAGAAAGGCAGGAACAAAGGCAGAAATTAGCCCAAAGGCAGAAATCCCCAATCAAATGGACGTACTGCTGTGCCATCGCCATACACACGACATGATGACAGCATGAACTGCAGAGGTGTGGGCCTGCCCTGCATTACCACCACGCCCTATTTCTACTTGTATTGGTTTTGCGTAATTCCATAGATGCAAAACAGGGCTGTTGGGGATATGTCTGGAGGACATGCTGAGTTTTCATGTCATCCGTTAGCGTCAGGCGTCAAACGGCTCATAAGTGAACAAACCCAGTTAAGATCAACATCATCCCAAACCAAGCCATCGTATTTTGTCCCATCGTATTTTGCGTGAATTATGTGTTATGTTATAGTGAGTGTGTAATGCGTGTGCCCACCAGAACCTGCGGTGCAGTGCCGAAGGACAAAGTCCGTGAATCAGCCTCTTTGCAACAAACTGGAAGGCAAAAAGCCACTCCCCAACAGTATGCCAGACCTGATGAAATGCCCGTTACAAGTCGAATTGATATGGTTCAGAGTCAGCTATGGCAACTAGTGCAGGTCTGTAAAAACAGGCAATGCAGTTCTGAGTGGTCCTGTCAAACACCAAATTGCGTGGGCCAACACTCGTGCGACAGGTCAACACGTCCAGCATAGCAACACAACTCCAGCAAATTGCCGTCATTGAGAGCAGCTTTGTTTGTGTTTCAGAGCTTTGGCCGCTCGTTTGTTTTCCGGGTAGTCACCGTTGTTGCAAGCGTCCAATGCGACACTTGCCTTGTATTTTATTTTGCAATACAACAGCAAAGAGAACAAGACTTGACACCAGACAGTAGCAGTATGAGTATTGTGCTTAGACACGTCTCCGGAAGTGTGGTATAAACGACGTTCCCAGATTTGGTAGCCCTCCGCCTACCTTGTATATTTGAAGCAATGGAGCTTCAGTGTAATCATCACAAACCATGGTGTTCCATCCAGGTCACCAAGTACTACAGAGGTGCTGACATTGAGACCTCGTCCAGCCTCAAACCAGCCCCAAATGCTCCCTCAGGAGGATTTGCTTTGCGTATGTTCCTGTTGGGAATTTAGGCGTTTTCAGACCATAGAATTTAATCCACTCGTCCATCTTGGACTCAGGCCAGTCTAAGTCACATTTCAGACTATCCGCTGACGCAGTGGAGAACAAGCCAGAGGTGAAGTCGTAGGTGTTGGGCAGCAGGCCCTCAGCATTTGTGATGGCAAGGTAGCAGCGGTCGCCTTGCCTGACGCAGGCCTGGGCCTGGTTGTGGGCACGAGCTTTCTCATTGCGCCTGCGTACACATGCACATGTTTTAGTGGAGTAGTCAGGAAGGGCGCCAACGATTTGTTATGTTACCATCCGTTCAAACAGTGCGGGTATCCCACTTGATCATGCATTGCTACCTCCCACTGAACCAGGTCAACGTTCTGTGACCCAGTTGTCCATGGGAAATGACGCTATTTTGCGCACCTTCTAATGGCCAGGAACGTTTCCGCTGCATTCACATCGTTGTTCGCCATCAGCGTCCTAGTCGCGCGGAGCTCATCCCTCATGCCTGAAAGCTCAGCCTAAAACACCGTGCGATGGTGTCAGAAGAGTCTGTGTCAACCAAGTAAATGAACGTGGTTTGCCACGTCATGCAACCTGGCACAACGACCTGGCGAAACAACGCTGTACGCCCTGCCCTGACCTGCTCGAAACATCGCTCTATCTGGTATGCATCTGCAAATTTCTCTCGCGAGGCATCCGTGACGCGTCTCGTCCCATTAATTATTCCCTCTGGTTGCCGCGACACATCCTGTATGCACCGCGTTGGCGCCCTTACCTTTACTGATTTCAGCTCCTGCAACACATCCTTCAGCACGTTCACTTGCTCACGATCGGTCGTCGCACCCTGCGCCATGACGGCACCACTCGGACCACTTTGCGGGACAAGACACGCCATTTTTCGAGAGCATGCGTGTAGGAAGACTTTGCTGTTCGTATTGCCAGCTTGTAGATTGCCAAGAGCCCAGGCTCGATCGTCCCGCTGACGTCATCTGTTACCGTATCATCGCCAGTACAAGTCGACATAAAAGGCCTGAACGCCGACCTATTCTTGCGTGGCGGTAGAAATGTCCGATTTTGGAGCGACGGTTTCGACCAAATTTTGCGTGGAAGTTCGACGATCGCTCGCCTGCGGCGCTACCTTTCGATTGAGCCTTAAGTCACCATGGTTCTACGTACGTACGTGCGTACGCGTGCTGGTGCATTAGCAGTGGCTCTGGGTGCGTTCTGTTTTGAAACCAGCGCGACAGATGTCCACGCCCAAGTCAAGATAGCAGCAATGGCAGCAATGGAGGCAGAACAAGCAGCAGAGCTAAAGCGCAAGAGGGAAGAGGAGGCTGCGAAAAAGACCCCCAGAGGTAGGCGGTTTTGTGCGAGTATAAGCAGCACCTGACAGCAATCCAACATGGGGAACAGGGTGCCAGGGCTGCGAGAGGAGATCAGCTTAGTACTGAAGCGATCGCCTGGCTGGCAGTAATATTGCGTGGCAGCCTGAGGCATGGCACTCAGGCGATTGCCACCTTGTTGGCTGTGCCCAGTGTTGACTTGGGGCAGCCCTTTGGTGGTTCGACTGAGTTTGCGTGAAGGTAAATCAAGGTAAGAGTAAGGTTGGTTAAGGTAAACTTGGGCTCCGATCCATGCGACTTTCGCGTTCTGTAAATGATTCTTCGCCTCCTGCGGGATTCGACCTCTTTTGCGTTTCGACCGAATTTTAGCGATGTGATGAAACGGTACAAGAAGTGAGACTCGAGCCGACTCGCGACCTACAGGCATTCCTCACTGTGCACATGCGACATGCACGAGAGCCGCACACTTGTGGGAGCCGCGCACTTGCAGGGGTTTTGCAACTGCTTTGAGTTCAAATCATTCAGCCGTTGTGCGCTTGGCTTGCAGGCGCGGTACTGCAGACTGCAAAGCATTCAGTCTGTTGGTTCAAATGCTCGGTTGAAGGTCTTTACAGTACCATGCACCACCACTGACTGCTGTGGGCTGCCTCTTTTCCGTCTGACGCACACTTGGCACTGTTGACAGCCCTGTACAACCAGCAAGACATTGTCGCTGAGCACAACGACTGTCTGGTCCGTGAGACTTGAGTTTGTTTGCCACTGCAACAGATCTACACATTGTGTTCGAGCACACTCAATAATACAAATGAGTGTGAGCAATACAAATAAGCAAGCGGCGTGGCAACGACGACAACAGTGCCAACACGTCTGAAGCCATCGTGGAAGCAAAACGACCAAGACAACCAACGGAACAATCAAGTATATTGCAGATCAGATGGAGGTGTCGCATGCAATCGAATGCACGTGAAGTAATGCCAGTGCCAGCCGCAGACGGCGCCGGCCTGCCCTGGCTACTCAACCCATAACTACCATGACCTATTGCTATCAACAGGCACAGTTGAACACGTGTCCTGAAGATAGCAACTGTCTGGCGCATGACTTTCAGCCCAGCACATCAGGGCTCCCCCTGCAAAGATAAAGATGTCAAATGAAGGTGGTCCCGTTCAGCTGTTCTATCACAATGATGGCAAATGCAATGTCTGCTCTGGTACCAGCACCGACTTGCACCATGCAGCCCTGCCGCTGCGCTGCAATTTCCTCTACCCTCATAGCGCGAGTCCTTTGGTCAAAATAGGGTTGCTCTACCGTCACAAAGCCACAAAGCCATCCTCCCTGCAAAGCTGGATCAGCAACTCTAACAACACTGGCTCGGTGATGCGGCCCGTGCACCATAACCTTACCGCGATCTCGTTTGAAGTTCACAACAACCGTTCGACAAGTGGTTTGCGAACTTGAGCTTTTCGCATTTGAGATCTGGTATACTGGAAGCACTATCTGTCTGGTAGATTAGCCTAGCAGATTAGTCCAAACCCAGGTGCTTCAGCAATATCTGCCGCTTGGCCTGCAAACTGGTCAGCTTATCCGTTGGCCCAGGTACTGCCAGGCGATAGAACTGCAGCCAATCGTCCATCCTATCCTCTGACCAATGGCCGGTCTTGAGCCCCATCAATACTCCTGATGTAAAGTCGTACTGGTTTGGCAGCCGTCCTTGACTGTTGGTGATGGCTTGGAAGGATTGAAAGCCCTGGCGCACCTGCTGACGGTTGTGAGCACGTGCCTTCTGATTGTGCCTGCGCAGACATGCAAACACTTGAGTGCAGGTTATCCTAGTTGCATCAAAATGCGGTCCAAGTATACGTGTGCTTTTTGTCACCTGTGTCGGTTGGTTTGGGCAGCACTGAGCCGAGATTTCTGGAGGCCCTAACGTCTATACCGCAGCTGTGCCTTAGATGTTGTAACTTAGCTGCACACAGACACAGACACACAGACAGCTGGCATGGTTCTTCACGACTTTTGGCATGGCTCATATGACGAGCAAGAAGCTGTGTTACAAGGCAGGTGTTGAATGCCATTATTAATAACAAGCCAGGAACAAAGTGGTTACTGGCCACCAGCACAAGCACACACAGCTGTCCCGGACTGTCAAATCGCATAAGAGACTCTTACTACCAGTTGGAGTTAAAGTGTAGCCAGTTCACTTGAGTTGCCTGTTGCTGAATCAAAATTACGGCCTTGCATTCAAGTCGCCTCATTGGCGTTGTCGCATAGAACGCACCGTTCGATTTCCAAATGGTCCTCTTGTGCCCGCTCTGCTCGCAGTAGCCTCATTTCATTCTTCGTTTCCTTTAACTCACTTTTAAGTGTCTCGAGTTCACCCTGCAAAGCATGAGGTGAGAAGGCGTGTGAAGCCGTAGAAAACATAAAGCAATTGACGCCAGACGACACAAGTGTCCAGCACGCACACGCCGAACCAAACACGAGAAGTCAAAACACTACAGGACTCCAGGTGGTCGGCACGACATGAGCGCCTCACCTTGATCATCTTGAGCTCTTGCAGCATGTCCATGTCTGCGGCCATGACGAACGGCATGAAGAGGGGCGGCGCGCTCGTCAACACCGATACTTCCGGCTGCGCGATTCAGTTACACTAAGTATGAACGCAGTTCGCTAAAGTTGCAAAGCTGCAAATGAATGGTAGACGAGCAGTCCCCAAGAGAAAGCGACCCAAACGGTTCGTTTCTGACTGGCCATCATTGTGACGTCACCTAAATGTTGTCGAGCCTAATGGCTCTCTGATACGCACGTAACAATGGGCAGCAATAGTATACCAGATGTGACGTTTTGCCTGCGATACAACAGATGGGCGCCTGGAGAGGAGCAGCCAGCAAGTCTAGAGGAAAAAGCCCTGTGCGAATCATGCCCAACCGCTTCATGGCCGCAATCCAGATTCTGGTTTTCTCATCAGCCATCAGCACCAGCCTCATAAGCACCTAACAACACAGAGTACAGAGGCAATGAGGCACAGCTGACTCGGCGCATAGCCCTAGCTGGTGATCACGTGGAGGTTCCATGCACTACCCAACGCCCTCGCGACATACCAAACGTATGCCATACTGCCTGCCAGACCACATCTGGATGGGTCGCGGTTGTAGCGTAAAGAGTAGATGCTGGATTTCCATGCCTTTGTATTGACTGTTGTGCTGCATTGGTGTGACGTGTCTATGGCACCAGATGCGTGGGGCCTGCAACACCAGGATGCAGCACATCAGTAAATGTGAAGGCATGGGAATCCAGCATCCCCACTCCCCGCTACCACAGCGACCCACGCAGGTGTGGCCTGTCGTACACGCGGGCTCGTCCGTCCAACTCTATGCCAGAGTGACGCACCAGACTGGGCAGTCACTTGAGAAGAGGGTCAGTCAAGATCCAGTCACGGTGCTCGGTAGAGGGTCAGTTTAAAACCCGAAGCCAGCGCACGTTTGGTGAGCGGACCATTACATTATACTATTACGTTGGTGCGTGTCAACCATTCCAGCGAACGCTATTCCTTCCAGTGAGCGCTATTCCATATCCTTTGATGTGCATGTGCAAAATGCATGTCTCCAGATAGCTTGTTGATATAGCAGTGGGCAGTTCTGGGACAATTTGGCGGGTTCATGTAGTGGCTGTTCGGGTTTTGTGGTGCCTTGATCTACTTACTGACAGGAACTATTGTGTGATGAATATACGCTACGTTTCTTGCTGCGTGTGCGTGTGTGTGTATAAAGAGTCTGTGTGTTCGTCCACAACCAAATGAACAGGGCTTGTTGCTTCTGGGACACGCTGTTGTGCATGGACACGAAAGAACTTGCCTCAGTGCGTGTTCAGTATGTTGTGATTGATATCCGTACATGTCACGAAGAGACCCACTATGTCAAACGAAGCAACAGAAGAGCCTTGACTGGAAGAAGGGCAGAAGATGCAATCCCCAAATGCACCTCCATTGGCAGAGCGGCCAAGAACAGAGAATTGGAAACAGGCTGTGGGACGTCTCTGTGCGCAGCATACGAGTTTGCTCAAGAGAGTGAAGCAGCTGGAACACTTGGTGGCGGCTTACATTACCGACTTCTGAGGAACTCGGTCAGACGGGTCACACACACATTTTGTCTCTTGACACTGTAGTTCCTGTCTAGTCCTGGTTTGCTGTCCGAGAAGTGGCAATGCACCGTCTACCACAACACGCGATGTTCACCCCGCTGTTCACCCCATGTGCGGTTCACACACACACATACACACGTTTTACTGACACACAATGGTTCCTGGCGGTAATACAGACCTATTCTCACAAACTGTCCCAGAACTGGCAAACTTTTTTTTTGCTAGCAGCCTCAATGCACAACAGATGTACTTGGGTCGACTATGTGACTATCAGTGCAGCTGCTGCCCACAAGTTTTACAAGTTGGGGCTGTAGCAAAGACTGCGAGATGAATGTTGTGACATGGCAAGTCTGACAGCAAGATGATGATGTGTCCGAATGAGCTTCAGTTATCATTACCAGGTGTCCATACTCCAAAACCGTGCTCAAACCAAACAACGGCGCACCAAACTGTGCGACAGTGTGTGACTGCTAGTCAGACAATGGTTGCTGGTCAAGTATTTCACTTTGCGCCCATCCGCGTGGGCAATGCGATCCTAATAGAAAAATGTCAGTTCGTCACTTTAGATCACGTGAACAGAGCGTTAATCCTTGCTTCCCGACCAAACTGCAGGCAAGACTCAGAGGCACCTGCTTAAAACGCCCCTTGAACTGCCTGCTGCTGTCGGCCACGCTGATCACTTAAACCACGTGCAGCAAAACCCATCTGGACATACTCACACAACAATACCCCTTCCGCTCATGTGCTGGGCTGTACCGGTGGCCAGAAGCGTTGCTGTTGTTTACGTGACGTTCAGGCCCAGACGGACTGCTCAGCGCGGGAGGGGAGGAAAGGGAAAATGCAGGTAACACACTGGTCAATACGCCCTCGGCTATAACAGTCAAGTTACGGCGAGACGTGTGGAAGCCGGTAGCGCACTTCCAACAGATGCATGCTTTTGAATGTGTGTGCAGCGTCAAGGCACTCCTGAGGACCCAACGAGAGCCTACACGGTCACCGCTTTAATGCCAAATCGGCAGCAGTACACAATCACTTTAGGTCCTGCCAGTGCGAGGATTGAGGCAGGTTTTCACCCTGCTCCTGCTGCTGGTCGTGCTGCTGTCGCTTGCCCCGCTGCTGCTCCTGCTCGTGCTGCTCGTGCTGCTTGTGCTCTGGGCGTGGGTTTCGCATGTGCTGTGGGTGTTGGCGCCGCTCGTGCTGCTGCTGCACCCCATCCTGCCACTGCTCTCGCTGTGCCAGCAACCGCTGCCGCCTCATTCCCTGCTGCCTCCCATACTCTGGCATTAACCCACCCGTCCCACGTTGCCCCTGATCTTGAAGGTGCGGTTGTTGTTCTTGAAACTGCTGCTGAGCTCTTCCCTGCCATTCGCCTCCATTCTGTTTTTGATGCTCCTGTTGCTGCGCCCATCCTCCTCTTCTTCCATTCTTTCTCCTCCTGTGTGTGGGTCTTTGCTGCTGCTGCTGGTGCTGCTGGTGCTGCTGTTGGTCTCCTAACATAGCTCCAGCCATGCCGCCCTGCCTCCGCCGTCGCCGCCGCTGCTTTCCATGGTTTACAACTCGTCTGCATGCAGACATGCAAGCCCACATAACGCAAGCATGGAAGAAGGCAAAACAGCTTGCCCGGCCGGGGTAGGGACTGCATGCAAGCATGGAGTGTCTATCCATAATGGGCATGTATAGAAGCAAATTTAGACAATTTGAAAAGCGAGGCATTTGCTACATTGTTATCAATAAAATTTGCATCCAAGATGGTCCTTGGTGGCCATGGACAGAAGCAAAGACAACACCCTTGAGAAGCAATGCCCTCGCTTTTTTGTTGGCTTGGTTTCTAGTATACGAAAGCACGCTTGTGCATGTGCACAGCAGGACTAATCATCATGATCATGATCATCATCATTACAGTCTTATCATGGGTTAACCCGCAAATCAACCCATACAGTGTGTCCCCTACCTGTTACCGTTGTCGTGTTCTGTGGCTTGGGGACGGGGAACTTGGATGGGGGCTTGGGCATGGGGCGCATGGGGGGAATCTCGGGCAGGTCCCAGAGCAAGCCCTTGTGGCCCTGCATGTGGGAATGTACGTGGGACACGTGGCACATGTGAATTTGTACGTGCATGGTGTTGTACATGCATGGACATGCATGTGCATGGTGTTGCATGTGCAGTGATGAGAAGTGGCAAGTTGAGGCGTGGGATGGATGGGTGCGGGTTGTGCCCCAAGTTGTGCTCCTGATGATGAGTCATGTATGAAACTATGTGCCCTAATACAACCATGGGTTCAGGGTGCGGGCCCAGCAGAGAGGTGATGGATGGCATGCTGCTGCTGAAGCGCATGGAACAGCATGTGGCCCTGTGCTGCTCATGGACAGCAGCACTTGCTAGGAAAGCGAACGCAGAATGACGAGGGCGCAAAGTGTGTGTTTGTGGTGTATGATAGGGGCACTCCGAAGAGTACTTGGTTTGCTCTTGTGACACTCACCCATTCTTCCCTGTTCTGATTGAGTATCTGAGTTGCGAGCTTGTGCAGCACAGCGTCTCCCTCATTCAACTGCCTGCAACAGCACATGTGGCAGGCACGATGAGTCAGCAACCTGTTCAATAATGTCAGTTTCGCAAACACCAACTCTTGTTAATCAGGCATATAATGTTCCCCCCAGTCCCATCATATGAAAACGAACATAACCATTTCCCTTTCCACAGATCTCACTCCAGCCTCACCTGATCTCAGTTATGATCTCTGGGGGGATCTTCTTGCGTGCCTCCTTGCTGTACATGACGTAACTGAAGACAAAGGACAGAAAGGGCAGAACATGGGGTGTGGATTTGGCCTTTGCTGTACGTAACTGGACACAAGGGGCAGGGAGGGGATGTAAGGGGGTTTGAACGAAAGTAAGCCACGAAATGAATGATGGTGAAGGGCAAGAGAGGGTAGTTCAGTTGGGGTTGTGGTTGTGATTACGGAGTCAGGCGGGAGATCAGGGAGAAGTGGTTGTGAAGCAGTGATGGATTGTGTTCTACATCGGGTAGGCATTGAGCTTCATGCAAGATAGCCAGAACCGAACAACTGAAACTATAAAAACTATAAATGTGTTGCAAAACAGAAGGATTGGAGGCAAGCCACGTACTGTAAGGAAAAGACAGGCCGAGAAAGGGTGAAGGCTTAGATATCAGAAAAGAGCGGACACAATCATAGCTTGTCTACTTCTGCAGCACAGCCAATCACCCTTCCAGGTCTGCTAGCCCCTGTACTCTTCTCAGCCCTGACCACTTGTTTGCCTGCCCCTCAACCTATTGCCCTCCCTCCTGCCCTGACCACTTGTTTGCCTGCCCCTCAACCTATTGCCCTCCCTCCTGCCCTGACACCTTGAACCATACAGGTATCATGCCCACCCGGCTTTTCCAAACCCACACACCCACACACGCACGCATGCACGCAGACGCACGCATGCACGCAGACACACACATGTCCTTACCCCCCCGCTCCCCACACACACACATACGCACACACGTACCGTGTGTCTGGCATGGCTAGGTTGGTGAGTGAGTTGTCCCTCCTCTGCAGGTTGCGAGCCTGCGCCCTATTGGCACAGCGCTGATACTCGACACCCAGGGGTGCGCCTGCATGCATTGATGCATTTCTCGTTCAAATTTACGTATCTCGTTTAGTGAAGCATGCAGAGTTAGTGAAGCATGTCGACCGATGTGGGGCCATGTGAACGTGTTCAGTGAGCCTTGTAACTTGAATGCCATGAGCTCCGGTGTGGAAGATAGAAGTGTGCATGGAATTCATGGAAGAACGGACTAAATGACACAGGGTAGGCCGACCCATTGCAGGCAAAGTGTGCCTGTGCAAGGGGATGAGAGAACATCTGAATGTGTGCGCGCACCACGATGAAGCAATGGTTGCTCTCACGGCATCCTAATCAGGGGTACGGGCCACATGCATGCAAGGCCTGGAACCCAGCACCTTTGTCAACCCACCCAGCTTCCTGTTGTTTGGGATTGCCTGCTGAGCCTCTTGCGCTTGCTTCTTGGTGGCCGTCTCTGGGTCGGTTGCAGTTGGCAGCTTGGACCGAGCCTCAAGTAAGAGATCCTGCACATCGACAGGTGTGTGACTCAGTGTGACATTGAGAGCACAGAAACGAACGAAAACGTACAACACATTGAGCACCATGTAGTGCTCCGGCCAAACCAAGACCAGATTCCACATGCAGGTCCATGGTGTCATGTGAATCTACCAGACAGGCCCATGCTGTCATGTGACTCGACCATGCAGGCCCATGGTGTCATGTGACTCCACCATGCAGGCCCATGGTGTCATGTGACTCGACCATG